>MASP02000094.1:0-53167 GCA_001693025.2 Colletotrichum lindemuthianum | reverse complement strand
CTTTCTACTTATAGACTAATAGCTAGACTAAATATATTAACTAAATTCTTAAAATCTACCTTAGATACTATATTAACTACTAATAAGATAATTAGGTTACTTTACTACTAATAGCCTAATTTACCTATAATAATATAGTGAGAGAAAATATTAAAAAATTATCTTTCTATTTTAATTATAGATTTAACCTTACTATATATAAAGAATTTTAATAGAGAGAATAAATAGTAAAAATAATAGTAAATATCTTAAAACTTTATACTCTCTAGAGTAAGCTTCTAAAAGAACTTAAATTCATTAAGTAATAAATATAAAAGTATGCTAATATTTTAAGAATTAGAGAATTAATCTTTAAGGAGGAAAATAGTATCTATCTTGCTAGATAAAATATTAAAACTAAATAACTAAGTAATAAATTAGATTTTAAGAAAGTTAGATAATTTAAAATTATTTCTAAAATCCTAAATAATAACTATAAATTGTTACTACTAGACACTATAAGATATTATTTAGTTTTTTATATTTCGCTTCTCAAACTAATACTAAAAGGCTTCCATATAAAAAGTTATATTAAAATTCATTTAAAATAAAAATATGAAGTAGAATAAATTATTAACTATATTAATGAATTAAATAATATGGAAATATAATATCTTATTAAATAGAAAGAATATAGCTATATAGAAAATATATAGAAACTAGTATCTAATATTAGACACTTTAAAAAACCTTCAGAATACTAGAAATAATAGATATATAAAAAAACTTTAATATCTACAATCCAGATTAATAATTTAGTTTATATTTAACACTCTTAACCTAAATATTAATTAGATGAAAAACTTTAAGAAGATAAAATATTTCTATATCTAGAAATACTATCTCCTGAAAGTTAAGAATTCTTAACTACTATATTAGGAATATTAGAATTAAAATTTACTAAATTAGGATTACTAAATATAGTATCCTAACAAACTACTCTAAATGTATTTTTTAAATAAACTTCTAAAAATATTATATTCTTATTCACTACTAAAATACTTTTTTTAGGATCCTCCTTATATTTTAAGTAACCTTACTTAAATATATTTCTCTTTATTCTATATATATAATCTAACTTTATAAGTAGCTTATCTATTTCAGTTGAAACTTTTCTTAAAACCTTAAATTATCTATATGATACTTTAGCTTTCTTTTATAAACCTACTTTAGTAGCTTCTTTTTTATTATCTAAGTAACTAACCTTATCTAATAAACATTTTACCAAGTAAAGATATATCAGCCTATATAATAAAACTATCAGGAATTATATATCTTTATAGATAGTATTTTAAGAAGTGTTATAGAGTTTTCCAGCCTATATATAAGTATTATAAATATCTATTCCCTAAAATATCTTATAATAAAAATTCTAACTATAATAATAAGTATAAAGTATAACCTTGAAATTGAACTTAATAATTTACAGAATATAATAATAATAATATACAGTAGGGAATAATATAGAATTAAGAGAAAATTCTACTATTATATCAGTATTTATAGAAATATAAATACTGATTTCTATATTAGAAATAATATCTACTTATATAAATCTAGAAACCAGACTTTTAGAGAGGAAACCTAGTATTATAACCTATTAGAATTATAGAAATAAGAGATACCTTATAGAATACCTAATAATTACAGAATCTTTATATATAAGATAATATAGGAATAACAAAAACTTTACTCCGTATAGAAAAACTATAGTATAACTTATATAGAGATAATAATAAAGTGATTACTCTATATATATAAGAGTCATTAGTAATTAATCACTAGTAAGTAGATTTTAGTAATTATTATACTAAGAATTAGAACTTATATATAAGATAAGGTTAAGTCTGCTTAAGGTCAGACTTCTATAGTTTTTTAGTACTTAATTTTATAATTATCCTCAGATACTTCTAGTCTTATCCCTCAATCCTCTTATTAGACTTATATCTAATTACTATAAGCTCTAAAGACCTAATTTTGTTAGTATTATAATAATACTGTTATTTATATATTATAGCTTTAACTTACTACTAATAGACTTACCTCTGCTAGACTAAAGGCTGGCTGTAATATTTTATTAGTATCCTTACCCCTAAAGAGATTATATTACTTATTATACTAAAGTTTTTGAAAAATCTTCTAAGACATTCTACTAACTTAGATATTTTACTTATTATTCTCTAACTATAGGGAAATTATAAAAAAGTATAGATTAGAAGAGAGAAGATAGAGAGAGATAGGAAACTTTATTTTTACTATTTACTATTTATATTTATTAATATTATATAAATAAAATTGAATTTTAGAGAAGGAAACTATCTACTAGTTAAGTAAAAAAAGAGATAGAGAAAGTAGAAGAATATAGAGAAAAAGAAGAGAAATATAAAGAGATTTAGAGAGACTTAGAATACTATAAATTCATTTACTGTAGAAATCTAGTAAATCTTATAGTAAAAGTATTTGATAAATATACTTATATAAGATATACTTAGGATTTCTTCTATAAGTTAATTTGAAATATAAGTAAGTATCTAGCTACTAGAATTAAGATATATTAATATAATTATTAAAGAGAGATTACTTTACCTTAAGTTATGTGAGAGGTTATTATTAAAAATACCTAAATAGATTAAGAGATTAGTAACCTTACTTTAAGTTAAATATCATAATCTTCTATTACTATTTCTATCTAAATAAACTTTACTAATCTATAATAAGTAGTAATAGTAAAATTAACTATTAATTAATATCAGTTTCACTAGGAGAAAGTATATTATATATATTATTATATATAGTATACTAATAAGGTTAAAGATATTTATATATATAATATATAGCCTATAGGCTATATATAAGCTAGATCTAGATACCTTAAGTAATTAGTTACTAATTATCTGGCGAGTAGTAATAACTAGTAGCTAGCTATCACTAGTAACTAGTCTCCGCCACTAGACTACACTATACAGTCGGTATACTATAGGATCCTAATAGCCTTATAGCTATTACGCTACTGACACTTATCTTCCCTCTTCTAAAACTAAATATAGTAGCTTATACTTATTAGCCTCTCTTTTTAAATTCTTCTTTTCAAATATTTATATATATATAATATTATTCTTCTTAAGATACCTCTATATATCTTTCTTAATATTTATATAATATTACCCTTCTTAAGGTATCTTTATATTATTACTCTTTCTTAATATTATATATAAGGTATTACTTCTTAAAATACCTTACTTCATTAATCTTTTAAGAATATTCTTTTAGTATTTTAATATCTTCTTGATATTTAGCTATATTATTTTTATAGCTAGCTTCTTTCTTTTTGAATTCTACTTTACTTTTACTATTTTATCTTCCCTATCTATATTTAGATTAGCTACCTATAAAATAGTATTCCTTTAGGTAAAATAAATACATCTATAGTAGTTGCTCTAAATATCTTTTTTTAGATATACCTTATATTTATCTTAAAATTTTGTGGCGGTTGAGAAGAATTAAGAATCCTATTTATAAGAATAACTTTAGCCGAATGTTAGAAATTCTAAATTATAAGTTAGACTATAAAAAAAGTTATTAGGTGGATAAACTTTAATACTCTTTGAATTATAGATCTCTTTTTAATGTTATTACTGATAGTTTAGAAAGAAACCTTAAAGAATTAAGCTTTTTATAATAACTACTAAGTACAGAAATACTTAGTAGTATTCTCTAAGCTATTAATAAAAATAGGCTATTATAGTATTTAATAATAGTAATAGTTATAATATTCTGCTAATATAATATCTTCTAAGTAACTTTAGTGGGAATTAATCTAAAATAATATATATATATTACTATTAGAAGAAGATATATAAAATATAGGTTATAGTAGAGAGGGCTAAATAAATACTAATATCTATTAATCTCTATATTATTATTACAGGCTAGCTCCATACGGAACACACTACAGAACACCCTACTTAAGTGCAGCCAGACAACAAGTAGACGACTTGTTGTTACGTACCTTTTGATGATATAGCTTAATTGGTAGTACTGTTCGTATGCACGCGCGTGCGCATACGTGTACTGAAGGCCGAGACGTTATTAGCTGCAACGCTACGCCCCCCAGTTGGGGTCTAGCCCTTCATAATTATAACCTATTAGAACTGCAGAATTAGGGGATATTCCACAGAATATTTAGCAGCTATAGGATCTTTATATATAAGATAATATAGACATATAGGGAACTCTACTTAGTATAGAAGAACTATAGTATAAGTTATATAGAGGTAATAATAAGGTAATGACTTTATATATATAGAAGTAATTAGTAATTAATTACCAATAAATAGTAATTAGTAATTACTATACTAGGAACTAGAATTTATATATAAAATAAGCTTAAGTTTACTTAAGTATAAACCTCTATAGCTTTTTAGTAATTAACTTATAACTATTTCTTAAATACTTTCAGCCCTACTTAGAAATTTTATTAGAAACCTTTAAGTTTTATCTTTTAATTTTCTTATTAAGCTTATATTTAATTACTATAAGCTTTAAAAACCTAATTCTAGTAGTATTATAATAATATTATTACGTATATATTATAATCTTAACTTACTGCTAATAAACTTACTGTCAGTTTAACTATTTAGTTTAACCGTAATAGGTAACTGGGCTACTTTGTGGCCTACTATACTATAGTTATGTTAGGTAAATAGTTAGTCTGTATAGCTATATAGGCTACGTGGCTATACGGCTATAGCTTTATTACTATATATATAGCCTCTATAGCTATATACTATAACTTAGGAATTATAATAATAATTTACTAGAATAGTTTATATCTGTATAGTAAAAGGCTATATATAGTATATAATCCCCTAATAGGTAAACTAATACTAATTAGTGTTGACCTAACTGTTAATATTATACTGCAGATTAGTAAAGTTTATTATTGTTAGAAGAAGTAATGATAATTTTTACCTAAAGTTTATTTAAAGTAAAAGATTATAATAGTTATTTATTATCTAGATACTTTAGATTCTCTATACTTTAAGTTTTATTGGAAGCCTCCGAATTAGTATATTAATTTCTTGAGGAGGTGACTATAAGGAGTTTAAATTAACGTTTCTTATTTTAGCTAAGTTAAAATACTTTCTATAGTTCTACTAAGGAGTTTAAATTAATATTCTTTAGTATAGTATGATAGGCTTAGGTTTTAGCTGTAGGTTTTAGTTATTATATAAGTAGTATATATATATAGGCTGTAAGCTTATGTCTCTAGCGTCAGACTTAGGAATAATAGTAGGAAATATAGAATTTATATACTATACTATTTTTTATAATCTAGAGTATTACTTTTGTAATTAAGATACTCTTTATACTATAGATCTGTAAATATAGTATATTTTATTTAATATATTTTTCTAAAGCTTTCTCTTTATTTTCTATTACTGAAGAATATTATAGATTATGCCTAAATGTTATGTTAGGGCTGTGTCTAGATATCTGAAGTTAATCCCCTCGCCCGAGTGGGGCTCTGGTAGGCCCTATATAGCACTACATATACAGACTTTTCTATATACTTATAAAAGCTTCCTTTTTACTCCTTAGTTCTAAATAAACAGTATTTTACGCTACCTTCTGGTTAAATAAGCCTAGGTTTAGTTTTTTATATATTTAGAACTCAGTTTTATTTACTATATAGATAATATTAAATAGAATGTAGCTTCCTACTAGTGAAGTATATAATCTAATTAAATATAGCTTCTAGAATATAATATTAGGATATCTCTATAGATAGTAACCTTATAAGTAAACTACTTTAGTAGTAGTTATAATATATTTTAAGCTCTCTCTATTAGAGGATTAATAAGTTTTTATATAAGTTAGTAAGATAAGATATTATAGTAAGTAGTAACCTCCAGGTAGCTACTATAATAGATATTTCTAACTTATATTAGAATACTCTAGTAACTCCTAGAATAATATCTATTAGGATAATAACTTTTAGAGTTAATAATATTACTATATTTCTATTAGTAGCTAACTACCAAAAGAAGCTTCTTTCCCTACTTCTAAAGTTTTCAGGTAAGTAGGAAGAATATTAAATAAAAACTTAATAGATAAAAGTTAAACTTAAGATTAACTACTATTTCTTTAATAGTAATTAGAAATATTAGTATTTAATTTACTTCTATTTAAACTTTCGTTTTTAGTAAGTAGTGAAAATTTTCTATATAGTAAGAAAGTTAGAAAACTTTTATAATCTAAATAATTTTATAAGTTACCTAAATAGAATTTACCTAGATCCTAATAGTTAGCTTTATACTATTACTTAGCTATAGAGTTTTAAATAGAAGGAAAATAAATATCTAACTATTTTTCTACTTTAATCTAAAAAGATTCTAGCTAATACTAGAGGGTATATATAGCTAGATGGAGTCTAGATCTTCCTACTGGAGGTTACTTTACTTCCCCACTTTAAGAAGTTATTTATTATAATTAATCTTCCTATAAAGTATAGATTTTAATTATTTAAAGTTTAAGATATAGTTTAGAAGCTTAAATATATAAAGGGGATATTAATATACTACTAATCACTCCACTAGAAACCTACTATCTATAATATAGAGAGTAATATTATAATAACTAGGATAGTTAAGAAGTAATAATAATACTAAAACTATAGTAGTTTCTCTTTTACCCCTAAAGAATACTCTAAGAATTACTAGAATACTTACTAATATTTTAAATATAATAAGAAAAGCTATATTTATAGGAACTATAGAACTTAAAAGTATAAGAAAACTAATATAAAGGTTATAAAAACTATAGCTACTCTAGATTATACTAAAGATAACTAGGGGGATAGTATTACTCTATTTAGTAATAGTAAGAATATAGAAAAAAAGTAACTTTAGAGTGAAGTTAGACTCTAAAACTAACTAAAATAGAAGTAATAAGATAGGGGAAATAATAGGAAAAAGAATAAACAAGTAATTAGTAGTTAGTTACTATTTAGATTAGAATTAATAGAAGTTACTCTATTAATATATTTATTAATATAAGCTATAATACTTACATTATTATTAATATCTCTCTTATAAAGAAACTTTACCTCCTACTAGTTAATAAGTAAAAGAGATAGATAAGGAAATATATTACTAGATTATTATTTAGTAATATTTAGAAAGTAATTATCCTAATTTTAGAAGTTAGTAATTATATATAAAAGATCTATATTTATATTATAGAGAGTTTATAGTTATTTTTATATTTTAAGTAGCTATAAATAGAGAATAATTATATTATCTATAATACTGAAGCCTAATAGATAATATATAGGAAGGGTAGTATAATAACCTATCTAGAATACTAAGATAAGTTAGTATAACTTAAGGAGATCTACTTAGCCTATCTACTTAATATTAATTTACTTATATTTATCTACTAATATACTATATAATATACTAATAATATACTAAGATCCTACTAAATTATATCTATTAGTTTTATAGATATTAAAAAAGTATTAATTCTAAAAATAGAGATAAACCTAAGAGATTATATTCTTATAAATATCTTAAAAGAATTTCCAGACTTTTTCCACTTAAGTTGAGTATACTAACTACATTCTAACTGACTAGAAATAGATTACTATATCCTACTAATTCGTAATAATAAGAGATAGGAATTAAATCTCCTATAGAAACTTCTCTATAATATATTATAGGAGGAGTTTCTAGTATCTAAGAAGATCCTAGAGGATTTACTTAATAAGAAGTTTATTAAAGTAAGTAATTTCTCTACTAATATTCTAATTCTCTTTATAAGGAAGCTAAATAGAGAGATATATTTCTATATAGAATATAGAATTCTTAATATAATTATAAAGAAAGATTATTATTTCCTCTCTGTTATATTAGAAACTCTCTAGAGGATTACTATAATTTACTAATATACTAAATTTAATATTATTACTATATTCTATAAAATTAGGATTAATAAAGTAGATTAGGAGAAAATAGCTTTCTAGATATATTATAATCTCTTGAAGTAGATAGTATACTTTTTTAGATTTATTAATATTCCCACTATATTCTAATAGTATATTAATAACTACTTATAATAGTTTCTAAATAATTTTACTATAATACATATTAATAATATTCTAATATATATTAATAGTTTATAAAAAGAATATAAAGAGAAAGTTTACTAGATATTTAGCTGTTTTACTAATATAAACTTAAAGTTAGATCTCAAGAAATATAAATTCTCTAATATTATAGTTAAGTATATTAAGTTTATTATTTTAGCTGGAAAAGGTTTCTTTTATAATTTAGAGAAGTTAGAAATTATTACTAACTAGCTTCCTCCTAACTTATAAAAAGTCTCTATAGTTTCTTTAAGTTTATAAATTACTATAAAGTCTTTATATTATAGTATATTATTATTAAAGAGTTTCTAAATTTCCTAACCTAGAAGCTTATTTCTTTCTATTAGGAACTAAAATAGTAAGAGATTTTTTTAATACTGAAATATCTCTTTACTTTAGAATTAGTATTATAGATATTTAACTTTAATATTCTAATAATAGTAGAAACTAACTATTTTAGATTTACTTTAGAAGGTATATTAATATAGGATAATAAGGTTAGAGTGAAGTATTTAGTAGTTTTCTACTTTTAATACTTAACCTCTATAGAGTTTAACTATCTAATTTATAATAAGGAACTTCTTATAGTATTAGCTTATTTATAGATATAGAGAGTAAAACTATAAAGTATTAGGAAGTTTAAGGTTCTTACTAACTATAAGAGTTTTAAGTATTTTATAAAGAAGTAAGAATTTATAGATAGGTAAAACTAATAAGTAAAGAAATTATCTTAATATAATTTTTACCTTAAATACTAGCTAGATATCTAGATAGTAGCTCCTAATATTTCTTCCTAGAGAGAATAAGATATCCCTAAGGAGTAGGATAATAAGAAGTAATAAGAATAAATAATAAAAATTATCCTAAATACTACTATTCCCACAGAACTTCAGGTAGAATATATAAGTATTATTAGTATCTAGACTTTTAAAAGAAAACTAAACTTATAAGAAATATAGGATTATACTACTAAGAGAGACTCTTTATACTAATAGATATTTATAATAGTCTAGTAGGGAGAGTATAATTTTCCCACTAACCTCTATATTAAAGTTTAGATTACTAAATATACTATTAATATACTAAAATAACTTACTTTTAGAGGGAGACTTTACATACTAAGTAGTAAAGAGAGTAATAGCTTTCTTAATAAGCTTAAGATTAAATTAGTATAGAAGTTATATAATTCCTCCCCTATAAATTACTTAAGGTATAATAATATACTAGATATTAAAAGCTAATAGTTTTATTAGTCTGGATAGTTATAGAGTATTGTTTAATTTATATATAACTATAATATATATAGAGGTATTTATATCTAGAGGTAAGTTAAGAAAGGATTCCTAAAGTTCCTATTAGTGTTTAACTAGTTACACTCTAATCTATTAATAGATTTTATTACTAACTTACTCCCTATAAAAAGATAAAGTAGTTATTACCTCTAGGTTATTATTAATTAACTAAGTAAAGTCTCTATACTAGAGAAGATAGATATAATAGAGATAGAAGTATATATTTAGTAGTTCCTTAGTTACTACTATAGGTTTTATAGAATATTATACTCTATTATAAGTAATAGAGAGTCTAACTGAGTGAATTACTTCTAGAAAAAATTCTATAGATTAATATATATTTCATATCTATTAAGTATCAGTTACTACTTACAGACTGATAGGATTATAAAATAGTATAACTAAAAGATCTAAGTAGTTTTAAGGGTATTTATATACTAATCTCAGGATAATTAGAGTAACTTACTATTTATTATATAGTTAGCTTTCTGTAACTAGCAGTATAATATAATAGAGACTATATCTTTCTTTATAGATTATAAATATTATATTAACTTTATTCTAATTACTAAAAAGTATATAAAACTACTTAGTAGTAATAAAGTTACTACTTACTAGCTAGTTAAGAGGATATAGTTAGTAATAATATATATCTATATAGAGATAGCTACTATTTAAAAGAAGTTAGAAACTTAGATAATTAAGATTTACTCTCCTATAGATTAGTATTAGATTAGTAATAAAATGTAATTTAATATATCTAATTATAAATTACTAAAGTTAAGCTAAAAGTTAGCTTAACTATATTATAAGTATATAATAGTAAAGATTCCCTT
The DNA here is from genome assembly GCA_001693025.2 of Colletotrichum lindemuthianum. Lineage (NCBI taxonomy): Eukaryota > Fungi > Ascomycota > Sordariomycetes > Glomerellales > Glomerellaceae > Colletotrichum > Colletotrichum lindemuthianum. Next base: position 42,851 of record MASP02000094.1, on the reverse strand, counting down.
ACTATATATTATAAAGCTAAATACTCTAGAGTCTATTTACCTATAGTTTTATATAGATTTACTCTAGAGAGTTACTACTAACCTGCTACCTAAGTAAGTTAAAGTTAATAGCTAGCTGCTACTACTAGTAGATAATAATAGGGAAGCTAAATAGCTAGTTAAAAATATTCTTACTATAAGGATATATTAGGTAGAGAGAGAATACTAATAAGAGATCCTTATTAAATAGGAAAGATATATAAAATTTATATAGAAGCTTATTAATATTATTATGGATATAGTAGCTCTAAAATAGTATAAGGTAATATATAGACTAATTATAGATAATAATAGAGATCTAACTTATAGTTCCTAACTAAGTAGCAGCTAGAGAGGAGGAAGATAATATTATAAACTATATCTAGATATTAGGCTAAAATTATATCTAGATATTCGAAGCTAATCTCCTCGCCTGAGTGGAGCTCTAGTAGGCTCTATATAATACTATATATACAGACTTTTCTATATATTTATAAAAGCTTCCCTTTTACTTCTTAGTTCTAAATAAATAGTATTTTATACTACCTTCCAGTTAAATAAGTTCAAATTCAGCCTTTTATAAGGATTAAGCTTAAGGGAGGTTATTTTATTTATTTATTTTAGTTATTCGAGCTTAAGTAGCTAACGTCTATTTTAATAATATCTAGAAGTAAATATATTTTTTCTTAGTTTATTATAAGTTAGAATAAGGGAAAATTCTTATACTACCTTAAATAAATTAAAGTTAAGATTTATAATATAATATATTATCTTAACTAGCTGGATAATACTAAGAATCTTAAAACTTATAGATAGAGCTTTTAAAGTTCTATATAGCTATAATAAGTTTCTTTATATATTTAATATTAATAAATAGTGAAGAATAATAGCTATATTCTAACTATAAATTAGTAGGAATATAAAAGATCCTAAAAGTAATATAGAGAATTTAAAGATATATTTATTCTTTTTATAAAGTAAAGTAAAACTTCTAATTTAACCTAGAAAGTAGTATCTAATTTATAATAATATAATAAAAGAAATAAAGAAGAATTATATATAAAATCAGATAATCCAGAATAGTTTATTAAGCTAAAGAAAATTTTATAAAACTAATAAGTTTAATAACATTAACTTACTTAACCTTTATCAAGAAGTAGTAAAAGAATATAAAAAGAGGTAAGTTAATAAGGAAATAGGTTATCTATAAAATAGGAAAATTTACACAAAGTATCAGTAGTATAATAGCTATAAAGCTATTAAGGCCCTACAGTATACTAACTATATAATATAGCCTAGTAATAGAAACTACTACTACTAGTGACAACTAGCTACTAGTTATCACTAGCTGCTAGGTAATTAGTAACTAATTACTTAGGGTATCTAGATCTAACCTATATATAGCCTATAGGCTATATACTATAAATATTAACATTTCTAACTCTATCAGTATCCTATATATAATAATATATATAATATACTTTCCGCTAGTAAAATTAATATTAATTAGTAGTTAACCTTACTATTACTATTTACTATAGATTAGTAAGACTTATTCAAATAGAAATAGTAATAGAAGATTATTAAACATTACTTAAAATAATGCTACTAATCTCTCAATCTATTTAGATATTTTTTATAATAACCTCTTATCTAACTTGAAGTAAGATAATATCTCTTTGATAATTATACTAATATATCTTAATTCTAGTAGCTAGATACCTACTTACACTTAAGATTAACTTACAGAAAAAATACTAAAAGTATCTTATATAGATATATTTATTAAATACTTCTATTATAAAACTTACTAGACGTCTATAGTAAAAGAATTTATAATATTCTAAATCTCTCTAAATTCCTCTATATTTCTCTTTTTCTTCTCTATATTCTTCTATATTCTCTCTCTCTTTTCTTATTTAATTAGTAGATAGTCTTCCTCTCTAAAGTTAAATTTTACCTATATAATACTAATAAATAGAATTAGTAAATAGTAAAAATAGAATCTTCTATTTCTCTCTATTTTCCCTCTTGAATTTATATTATTTTATAATTCCCCTATAGTTAGAAAATAATAAATAAAATATCTAAGTTAGTAAAACTTCTTAGAAAACCTTTTAAAAACCTCAGTATAATAAATAATATAATCCCTTCAGAAGTAAGAATACTAATAAAACTAAAATTCCTTCTTAGTAGTAAAACCTTCAGTAAATAAAAAGTTTTTAATCCTATTATAGAATATAATCCTAACTAGATTAATAACTAAATAGTATAAATTACAGTAATATATATATATAATTACCTCTTTAGCAGAAACCTTCTAAACCTCTTTGAAAAAAACTTTAAGAAGTAGCTAGAAGATATATAAGTTACTATAGATAAATAAATACTTTAGTATTAACAGAATACTCTCCTTATCTATAATATTAAAATTAATATAAAAAGTAAGTAGATCTACTAGATCCTTATAAACTTAATAAAATAAGATGAATTTATCCTATAAACTAAGAAAGAAATCTAAAATATAGTTATAAAATTATAAAACTTTAAGATACTTATTAATAACTAACTAAACTCTCTTATTAATATTACTTTTACCTAGTAAATATATCCTATAATCTAGAAGTAATAATAAAAAGTAACCTATTAAGATCTCATAAAACTTAATATTTATCCAGTTACCTTAAGAAACTAGTCCTAAGAAATATCTTAATAAGTAAAGAGATCTATAGTTAATCCACTATTATTAGTAATAGATATAACCCCTTAATAACGAAGATAACGTAAATAATAAGACTTTTAAGATTAATAAGAATAACCTCCTTATAACTAGAACTAACAGTATAAATCCCCTACTTTACCCCCTATAGCATCTCCCCCATATATTAACTTTATAAATAATTACTAAGAGACTAAACCTCTCTCTATTAATATACTAATAGCTAAGAATATAACTAATTTCACAAAAATATATAATTTTAAGATAAAATATAGAGGAGCCCTCTATAATATCTTTAAATTAAAACTCTATATCTTCAGAAACTACTATCTAAAGTTAGATATATCTAATTATATATAAACTAAAGTTTTTTTAATTATACTAAAAAACTAAACCCTTAAATACTACTTTAACTACCTCAGTAACCTCCTTAATTTTATAATATTTTCTAATATAGCTTACTATATCAAAAACAACTTTAAAAGTAACAAAACTTAACAAATCTACCTCACTAACTAGTATAATATAATATTCAGAAGTATTATTACTAATAAATAAAATAAAATAAAAAAAGAAATACTTAAGATCCTTTTCACTAAACTAATATATATTCAGAGAACCTTCCCTCTTAAATAGTATACTAATTTCAGTCTCTAAAACTACCTATTAAGTATATACTAAAGAGTATTAGAATATTAATTAGCCCTCTTTAGCTTCACAGTAATATACTAGAGAGTCTATAACTAATTATAATCTACAGTTAGTATTACTATAAACCTCCCTCCTATAATATCATAATATATACTTAAAGACACTAATAATCCTAAAGGATCCTTATTAATTAATATAGATTAATACTAAACTAACTAAATATATAACTTACTTCAGAGCTCTTACTAAAAAAATAGATATAACTATCAAGGATACTTCTAACTACTATTTAGAGGAAAGTATTACTTAACTTCTACTACTCTATATAGCTAATTTAATTAAAAATATTATATATATAGTAAACCTAATTACTAATTAATAAGATACTTCCTTAAAGAAAAGAGAAACTTCTATAACTAATATAAATTTAACCTCTATATAGTAGATATATTAGTATCTACTTATTATTATTTCGTTATATAATATAAGGAAGTAGAAAGCTCCAATAATAACCTTAAAGATACTTATAAAACTACTATTAGAAATAATATAATAATATATTACTTCTAAAACTACTAACTTAAAATTAACCTAAAGTACTAAGTCCTCTAAGTAACTATTTAAATAACTTTATAACTTCCTACTTTAAAAAATAACCTATACCCCTAGATAGTTAGAAGATTATAAGGATCCTCTAGAACTAAGTAGTAACTTATATCCTAATGAAAAAAGATAATATAACTAAAAAGACTACTACCTCAGTATCTATATTTATCCTCAAAAGATACTATTTAGATATAGTTTTCCAAGGACTTTTACCTTACTTAAATACTACTAACTACTTTATAACTAGCTACTCTTAGTTTAATATTCTAAAATAAACTATCCTTCCCTCTATTCTCTTAAATACTTCTAGAGAAGAATTAATCTCTATTTATTTTAGAGAAAATAAACTTATAAAAATCATAAGTATAGTTAATATATCTATACTACTTAGTATAATAATATTGTATATAATTCCTTATAAGATTTTTTCCCTATTATACCTCATTAATATAGATTACGTGAATATTACTTTTAATAATATCTATAACTAGTTATATTAAAATAAGAAAATTATCCTAATTATATATTTATAGGAATATCTATAGATATTATTAAATAAGGAGGAGATACTTACTTCCTTATACTTAATAGAGATTAAAATCTAGAGACTCTTTTATCGCTTTAAATATCTATCTATTATATATCTTTAAGAAATTCTCTATAAAGTTAAATATCCAGTTAATTATGAAACTCTTATAGCGCTTAAAAATAATACTATTAATACTAAATATATAGTATTACCTCCTCTCAATTCAGATTTACCCTCTATGATAATATTAACTTGAACTTTAAAATTATTATTAATATTTTTTACCTTAAAAATAACTACTCTATCCTCTATATTATTAATATAACTATAGCTTTTAATACTACTGAATTCCTACTTAATATTTCAGTAAGATTAATATAAAAAGCTCTTAAAATATACAAAATTAATATTTACCTAGATCTACCTAATTTTATCTCTACTAATACTAAAATAAACTTTTAATCTAAAAACTTTTATTCAGAAGCTAAAATAATAAGCGTAACTATTAGAATCAGACCTATTAAAACCTATAATAATATTAGTAAGATAACATATTACTATATTCTTCTCTTTTATATATATATAAGATCTACTATTAAGAATACTTATTATTATTATAAAAATCTTACCTCCAGGTTACTTACAAATTAATAAATAATATTACCAGTCTAAATAGTCTTATATCCACACTCCTTATCTTCAGAACCTACCCCTAGTTTACTAAAGACTCCACTCTATCCCTAGAGATAGTCTCACAAATATAGATAGTCTAAAAAGTAACTAAAACTATCCACTATAAGTATATAAAAAAGATTATTAATATTACTATAGCCACTCAGAATAGTCCTAATATATTATAAATTATAAACTTCCTACTATAGTCTCTTATATATATATAGTCAAAAAAGAAAGATTAGTAAAACTCTTTCTACTTACTTACTACCTATAGTAAAATATATATTATTAACTTCCCCTATATTCCTCAAAAATTCTACTTAACTACTCTAAAAATATATTATAAAAATAATAATATCCCTCCTTAACTATATATCCTAGTAGAAATATAAAAATACTTCCACTATAAATATAATAATAGTAATACTAATAAAACTAAAAGTCCCTCTCAAGAAACCTTATCTACCTTAAGCTTATCCCCTATTATTCTTCAACCTCTAAATACTCTAGAGTTACTAAAGAATAATAGTATTCTTCCCCCTTATATTAAACATAATATACTACTACCCTCTAATAAAAACAAATATACTAGATATCAGAGGATAGTAATACTATTCCTTAAACCCCCACAAACCTTACCCTCATAAGCCTCATTTAATTAGGTTAATTTTATATAATAAGAAAGTAACTAATAAAACTAATTTACAACCTTCCTTACAGCTAAGAAAAAAATAAACTTAACCCTCTCTTAATCCCTCCACTAAAAAAGCATTATCACTACTTCTAACCTTCCCTTTAAAAAATTAATAAAAAAGGAAATAGGAAATATTATTAATAATAATATAATTAAGATTATCTATTATAATCCTATTCTCTATAAAAGCTATACTATCTTCAAATCTCAAATTATTAATAAAATTAAAAATAAGAATAGTAAGTGAATAAATAAGAAATTAAAACTTATAATCTAAAATTTTAGAGATAATAGGAAACTTATTATCCTTACTTAATCTCCCATAATTCAGAAAAGTAGCTAAAAATTAATTACAGCTATTACCCCTATATTAATAAAAAACAAAACCTTTCTCCTCTAGCTAAAAGACATTATTTAAACCTACACTCAAACTAAAACCAAACTCACAAGATATATTATAGCTAAATTACCCACTCACCTCAAAAACTAATATCCTCCAGAATCTATAATAATAATTATTAAACTACTCTACAGCTTAGCTAAAACTTATATCCACTAGTAAGTAATATACTTAAAACACTATAAAAACAGTTATATATAGAAATATCTACTTATAATCCTTACCTCCTTATATCTTAACTTAATAATAAAGTATTCAGTATAATTAGTATATAAACTAATAATACCCTCAGTCATTCTAATACTATTTTTACTTAATAAGAAGATAAAAAACTAATAAAAACCTCCCTTATAATAAAACCTAAAACCTTCCTTATAAAGTTAATATTACCAATATTTAATAGTAGTATACTCTCCCTCTAAAATAAAAACCTCCCTCTTAAGTAAAAAAATAAAGCTATAAGCTTACTATTATTAATACCCTTATAAACCATAAGATATTCAAGAAAACCTATATTAGATAATATATATATAAAATATATATTACTTAAATTTACTAGCCTGAAATACTCTTTCACTTCTCACATATAATATAATAATAGTAATCCTCTAGTAATAATACTATTACTCTCAATAAATATATTAAATAGTAAATAGAATACTTAAATTAAAGGTCAACCTTCATCCCTCTTAACCTCTCTAAAATATACCTCTATACTTTTATAGATAGCTTCTTTACTAATGATATTAACTTATTATCTTAACTAGAATTTATAATAATTCTAAGCTAAAAGATAGCTACTAGTAAAAATAAATTTACAATCTAAAGTAACTTAGTTTATTACTTTTTAACTTAATATAAAAAAGTAACTAGAAATATACTTACCTTAGAGATCTATATTATAGTCGCTAGTATAAACTTTATATATACTATTACTATATCTTTACAAAAAATCATAACTTATCGCAACCTTCCCCCCATTCTAATAATTATCTATACTAACTTATACTTATTATATAAATACCTCATAAAACTTAGTACTATAAAAAAGAAGAAACTTATAATTAATATTATAACTTTAAAGTAATTATATAAATATTAAAAACTCTATAAAATATAATAATTTAATAGTAAAGATAACCTTACTAAAACTTTTACTAAAAAATCCCCAAACTATACCCTAAAGAGATTTATTAATACAAATAACATAATAATTTATATAGAAAGATAAGTTACTTATTCAGAATAAAAAGAGGAGATTCAGAAGATTATTTAGTTAAAAAATATAAATTATTCGATCGATTTTATCTTATATATAAGAGTATAATACACTACAGTTGAAAAGCAAAAAGGAAGTTTACTAATATTAGTAGTATAATAGCTATTAAACTATTAGAGCCTTACAGTATACTAACTATATAACATAACTAAGTAGTAGAGACCACTACTACTAGTAATAACTAGCCACTAGTTATCACTAGCTGCTAGGTAATTAGTAACTAATTACCTAGGGCATTTAGATCTAACCTATATATAACCTATAGGCTATACACTACAAATATCAACACCTTCAACCCTATCAGTATCCTATACATAACAATAAATACAATATACCTTCCCCTAATAAAACCAACAGAAAGATAATAAAAATATTATATAATTCATTATAACTAAGAAATAGTAAGATAGAGAAAACTACAGAAGATATAAGTCTATACTACTAATATTAAAACCTAAAAGAGAAAAATAAATTTACAAACTTAACTTTATAAAAAAATAAAAATAAAATATTTAGAGAAGTTTAGAAAGAGAATACTAGAGGAATTAACCTTAATTAAAGTAGCTATCCTCTTATATAATATAAAGATTCACTTTATTACTACATACTAATAATTAAAGAATAACTTAAAATATAATAATTACTGTAATAACTGCTAAATAGTTAAATACTAATAAGGGAAAGACTTCTAAGCTTCCCTAACTAACTACTACTAATTCCTCCTTTAATAATCTAGCTTTAAAGAAACTCTAACCCTAGATAATAAATACTCTAGAGGAATTAGATAATACCTCTTTATCTAACTATAATATAAACTAAGGTTATTAAATACTTATTCTTAAAATCTCTAATATTTTACTTAACTATCGAATAACTATAGGGAATTTTATAATACTTTTTAAGTTTCAGTCTACCCAGCTAATAATAATAAAGATAGTTTCTTAGTCTACAAATACCTCTAAGTTTATAAATTATAATATTTCTAATTTCCTAGATAATTATAAAGCTATATTTAAGATATTATATAAACTAGAGTGTAAGATAGTTACTAAAATCTCTTTTTACTATAGTATATTGTATAGGTATAGTATTAAAGTTATAGTAACTAATAAGTTTACTTAGTAGGTAGCTAGGAATATTCTAATAAGTATCTATAGTATTATAAGCTTTATAGCTAGCTATAACCCTAATAAGGAACTTAATATTATAAATTATAATATTACTCTAGCTTCTTATAATATATCTAAAATAATTAACTATCTAACTATTATAAATAACCTTAGAGAGAAAGTAAAAATCCGTAAGGATATTACTTTACCTAATATTAATCTTATCTTTATCTTCCTATATTGGCTTCTACTTAAATTCTTTAAGGAGACTACTAGGAACCTTTACTATAAGATTCCTTAACTAGTTAAGATATTCTAATATTCTTTTAAGTATTTATTAGCCTAATAGGTAGGTAACTAGATTCTCCTTAAATAATTAACTAGTTAGCTAGCTTCTATAGAAACTTTAGTAGCTTTTATAGATATAACTTTCTAGTTAAAAGTTATAAAAGTTATTAAGAAAGCTAATATAATTATAAATAAACTTCATTCTAATAATAAGTAGCTTTTAAGTTAGTTTAAAAACCTAAGTCTTAACTAAATAATTATTACTAAGATAATAGCTAGCTTATAGAAACTTGTAGATAGTTTTAGAGAGGCTTAAGGTTTAGCAGCAGAATTATATACTATTCAGCCAAGTAACTATAATAGTTATATAATCTATACTATAAATTCAATAGTCTAGTATAGTGATACTTATAGAGGCTAGCCTTTTAGGAAAAAAGGAGATAGATTTCAGAATTAATCTGATTTTAAGAATAATAAGTATTAGGATTAATTTATATTAACTACTTCCTTCCTATATTACTAATATAGAATAAATAGCTACTAGAAGTTTAAATACTAATAGTTCTTATAGTATACTTCTAAAAGTATCTACTACTTTAATATATTTAAGTACTATTATTATATTAAATAGGTTTACTAAAGTCTGGAAAAATTAAAGATAATTTTATTTTTAAAAGGTAAGTTAGTAACTAGCCTGACTATAAGATAGCTCTTCTCCTTATTACTAAGAGGTTTCAGTAGTTTCTAGTAGTTTTGTTAATATTATCCTATAGGTAAACTTAATATACTAACTTCTAGAGTCTACTATAATAATATAACTAGAGTGAGGTATAGTAGTAGTTTGCTAACGTTAGGTTTCAGGATAAACGTTAGACTACTTAGATTTAATTAATAATATTTACCTCTATAAAGATTCTATAGAGAAGCTAGTTAATATTAGAGAGAAGAGGAAGGTAAATAGAAGATATTTACGTAATTCTGGATATTATAGTGGTTAACTTTATATTAGTAGAGTATATTAGTATAGTTTTAGAAAAGGTTCAGGCGAAGATTACTTCTAAAGAGGTTAAAATAGTAGAAAATATAAAACTAACTAATAACTACTATTCACTATATAACTTACGTAAGCTAAAGACTACTATATTTATAAACCTAATTACTATATATTAAAAGTCTGTAACTATATAGATATTTAAGAGTATAAGAGTAATTAACCTTATATCTAATAATAAGGAGATACTATCTAATATAGAGAAATTACCTTACTAATAGTTTGTTGAGAAGAGTAGTGAGAGTAAAACCTCTATATTTATAATCCTAATTAGTGAAGAAAACTGAAACCTTATATACTATATCTATTATAAGAAGGTTAGTAAGTAAGTTTTAGTTCCTAAGAAGTTACTTTACTATAATTAGTCTGTATATACTTAGGTTAGCTATAAGTATATAAAGATAGTTATAGATAGCTACTTTAGTAATAAAGGAACTTAGGATATTTTTCTTTCTATAAATAAGGATTTTATAGAATTCTATAATAAAGTTAGGAAATAGAATTAGGTAATCTATAAATTGATAGAATGTTAGAATTATAAGTATGCTAAGCTATAAATAATAATAATCTCTCTATCTTCTAGAATATTTAGTAATATAGAGAAAATATATTTATAAATCTAGTTTAGTAATGTTATATAAAGTTATAGTATAGATATTAAGATAGTAGATTCTATAGTTAAAGTTATCTTTATAGTGGATTAGATAATAATAATTTTAGTATAGTTTATAATTTTATTATAGTATATTTCTAGATTAATATTTTATTTATTAGTTTAGTAGGCTCTAAAGTTTATAGAATTATTAATGTAGACTTTATAATTAATATTATCTCCAAGGAGTATATATAGGTAGTTAATCTATAATCCTATATAATTTTAATAAGATTAGGTTTCTGTAGTATTACTAATATTAGTTATATAACTAATCTTGCTAAAGTAATAATAGAGGATATTTAGTTAGATAACTATTATATCTCTAATATAGAGTTTTTCGTTATACCTAAAGATTATATTATAAAGAATTTAGTTTTAGATATTCTATTTATTATTAAGATTAGAATAATATTAAACTATACTCTAAACTAAATTATAGATATATTTTAGTCTAGAAATAATAGACTAAATATTTCACTATTATTTTATATACTTAACTTAAGAGTAAGGTTCTATAATATTATTATAGATATAGATAATTTTAACTAAATTTAAAAAATATATAGCTTTTCTCTTCCTATAGGGAAGAAAAACTAATAGCCTATACTAATAATCCTATATTAGCAGATAGTTATTTCTTTTGCAGAAAGAAATAGTTAGTATAAAGAAGAGGAGGAGTAAGAGTTAGATATATTACTATTTAGCTTTAATTTAGATTTTACAGATTTTACACTATAGCTGCAAGACTAGATACTAGAAGAGGTCTAAATATAGTTAGATAATAATGAAGAAGTTATTATAATAATTAATAACTTAAAGAAGAAGTTTCAGGAGATTTTAGAGGTTTCAGTTTATTAAGCTATAAAGTTAAAGGTCCAGGAGATTTACTATATTATTATATCTCTTAGAAAATATAATATAGATTACCTATTCTATAATAGTAAGTATCTCTATAGTTTTTATAAACCTCAACTATTAGTATAGTAAGTTTTAGTAAGAGGAATAAAAAGTTAGAAATTCTATATTATAGAAGTTAGAAAGTAGTAGTAGTATTAGATATTATATTTAATAGATAGAAGGAAAGCTTCCTAAGTATAATTAAATATATAGTAGCAGTAGATATATAAGGAGGATCAGTTAAAGATATTAATAGAATATATAAGATAAAAGACAAAAAACAACTTAATTAATAGTATACTATCTGACAGAATAACTTCAAAGAGTAACCCTAAGTAGAAGCTGAAGATATAGGTAAAAGTGGAGAAAATTATTAAAAATAATTCTAAGGAATAATTTACAGATATAATTATACTAAAGTTTTTAAAAATTCCTATTAGGAAATATTTAACTTTAGAATATTTAAATAAAATTATAGATTTAGTAAGTTACTTATATAAGTTAGAGAAAGAATTTCTAGTGGAAATCCTGAAGATATAAAAATAAGGTCTAACTGCTAACTTTAGCTATTAAAGTAAGCTACTTAAGTTAGTAGTACTACTATAGATAATTAAAATTATCTTATATAAAATATAATAAGTAAGGTTTATTGTAATCCTTAAGAAACTAATTAAAAATCTTATTAAGATTCTTAAAGTTTATATTTAGAATAAAATTCTGGAGTATAGCTATATAATATACTAAACTTCTTTCTTTCTTATTAGGAAGAAGAATAGTAAGATAAAACTTATTAACTTAGTTATAAAGACTAATAATAGTATAATTTAAGATAAAGAGTTACTATCTGGAGTAGATAAGTTTTTAGAAGATTTAAGTATATATAAGTTTTTATTCCTTGTTGATATTTTCTTAAGTTATAATTAGATTCCTCTTAATCTTAAAAGTAGGAACTTAACTATATTTATAATTCTATTAGGTCTACTAAAATACTATATTTTACTTATAGGAGATACTAACTCTATTACTTAGTTTATAAGGATTACAATAAGGATTATCTATAACTTAATTTCTCACTATTATAAGGTTTTCCTAGATAATATTATAATTAAAAGGTTAATAATAATATATAATAGAGAAGATAACTTATATTACCTAGGTATTTATAGGTATATTCTGAAGTATATTCAGAATATTAATAGGATTCTAGTGAATATTAACTTTACTAGCTATATTATTATAATAGTAAAGTTATAGTAAGTATAGGAAACTATTACAATTATAGGCTTATCTATAGGATATATACCTAATAGCCTGAAAAGATTAAAATCACTAAATTCAAGGAGTGGAAAATATATTATAATATCTCTAAAATTTATTTATTTTTGGATATTACTACTTTTTATTAGGTTTAAGTAAAGAATTATTCCGCTATTATCTAGCTACTTAATAACTTACTTAAGAAGAATATCCTTTTTTAATAGCTTAACTCTCAGAAGATAGTAATAAGCTAGCTGTAGAATAAGCTTTACAGTATTTCTATACTTATTTCTATCAAGTATAGCTAATTGGAAGGTTAGATTTACTAAGTAGTAGATAGTAGTGGAGCTAGCTGGAATATAGTTTTTAGATAATTTATTAAATAGAAGAAAGCTATTGTCTACTATAAAAGTAATTTATTTACAGACCTAAAGTTTAATTATAATATAAGAAAGAAAAGGCTTTAAGGTATATAAAAAGTTTTAAAGTGGGTTTGTAATAATTTATATAGCTAGTATTTTTTACTAAAGATAGAAATAAAAATATTAATAGCTTAGCTTAATAATATAGCTTTAAATCTTCCAGAAGTCCCTATTATTTACTGAATATCTTAAATATAGATATTTAATTTTCAAGTCTATTATATTAGTTGAATAGTAAACTTAATAGCTAATAAGCTATCTTAGAAATCTTCTAGGCTCTCTAATAAAGTTAATAATATAGGGGAGGGGGATATTAATAACTAAATTAATAAGTAAATTTTCTTTATAGATATAAATACTTCAGATATTTTTAATAGAACTCATTCCCTTAGTAATGGATAATATATTAAGGAGGCTTTTAATATAAATATTACTCTAGCTACTAGCAGTAATATAGATCTGGAATTAATACTCTCTAGTATTATATTAAGTAATTTTTAAACTTAGTTATATAAATATTAGTAGATTACTTACTATTTAGTAACTCTAAAGAGACTACTTAGTATTAATCTAACCTATTTCAGAACTTTTAGATATAAGATATCAATATTTTAACTATAAAACTAACTACTTTTCACTAAACCTACCTTATATAAGCTAATATTATAGTAAGTAGAAGAAAATTCTATACTTTATCAGAAGCTTATTAGTATAATATATAATAAAAGTAGGTATTATAGCTGAGAAATAGTTTTTTACAGGCTAGCTAACTAATACTACTAAATAGATATATATAGGAAGGTCTATAAGATAGTAAAGTATTATCTAGATTATTAATTATATTAAGCTTAATATACTGGTTATTTCTATGGCCTTATAACTCTATAAGGATTTCTATTTAGCTATATTAATTTAGATCTTCAGAAAGTAGGTAAGTAGTATTTTATTAAAACTAGAGATATTTTCACAGAATAGTTAGAAATATAATAACTAAATAAAGTAATATTAAAAGCTATTAGAAAGTTTCTGTGGGAAGAAGTTATTATATATTATAGTTTCTATAGTATACTTATTATTAATAACAGCCTTAAGAATAAGTAATATATTATTGAATTTAATAAGTAGTATAGTATAAAGTAATAGGCTACTTCTGCTTATAATCTATAGGCTAATAGAGTTATTAAAGTTAGTTATTAGCTGATTATCTATACTTTATTTACATAGATAGTAGGGAACAGTAATAAAAGTCCTTACTTTGTACTGCCTGCAGTATTATTTGCAGATTAGATAATAATTTAAATCTTAATAGAATATATTTCCTTCTATTTTAAATATAGATATAAGGTAATTATATTAATTAAGATACTACTATTTATATAGAGGATTCTAGATTAAGTATTAGTATAAATAAAAAAGAAGGAGTTATAATTATAAATCAGAATATTTACTTAGCTGGAAAAGGATAGAGAGAATACTATAAGGATAATTATAGATTAAAATAAGAAAGTAGCTAATAGTTTTAACATTTATTAGGTTAATATGTTTTAAGAGGATAGACTGGAAGTTGGGGATTTTATATTAGTTTATAATATAAAGTAGGCTTTTAATAAGCTATTAGAGTGTGAGCTTAAGTACTAATAAACTAAGCTTTTTTATATACTATTATATATATTAGACTCTTTCTTATATAGACTAGTAACTTTATCTAAAGAAGAGATTTAAAGTTTAATTTATAGTGGAAACTATCTATGAAAGTTTATTTAAGTATCAGCTAGATACTGGAAACCTACTAATCTGGATAGTTCTAGATTTAAACTAAAGTTAGAACTAGAAAGAATCTTTCTAGCTAAAGGAGAACTAATAGCTATTAAGGAGGAAGAGGATATAGAGGAATCTATATCTGGAGGTAGAATAATATTACAAAAAGCTATTGAACTTCTTTAAACTAGTATATTATTAACTAAAAGACGTTAATCTAGTTAAACCCTCAGTTAATAATCATTAATATAGGGAAACTATAAAACCACTATTATATATTCTAAAAACGCTTTTTATACGCCTCTATTAATATAGAGATTATAGCTTCCAACTAAATATATTTAAAAAGCTAATTGGTAATAACTATTAGAAATCTAGAATTACCCTCTATAGTAGAGGGTAACTTTATTATAAAGTTAATTAAGATTTAGAATCAGAATCTATTAGAAATTGGAAGAAACTGCAAAAGTCTCCAATAATACCTTTAATCCTTATAAGAGTATCAGTAAATATTATACACCTTAATAAGTTACTTAATATCTATTAATATCCCATTTTCATGCTAGTTCTATAAAAGTATTATGGATATTAAGTTAATATTAGGGTAGCCTAAAATAGAAAGGTTATAAACTATTTGAAGAATTACTATAGTTAGCAGCTTATATTTAGAAGCTTAAACCTTATCCTAATATAATAATATACTATCTGACCTCACTAAGTAGTTAGCTATTCATATTCTTATATTTACCTCCGGGGGATATATCTATATTATCTATTAAACTATATTCCAGTAGATTTTATCTATTAATATTACTGAAATTCCTTAATTTCAGAATATTAGCAGTATAATATTCTAGAAAATAGTATATCTATTTAGTAGTTTGGCAGTATTTTACCAGTAATTATTAACGACTAATATAGATTCTTCCCTATTTTTATCTATTCCTATTTATTAAATTAAAATTACAGAAAGTAACCTAACTATAGCTACTATATTAACTTATAGAGAATAGAAAATCTATATAAGAAAATTATAGCTTAATTATATTATTTTATTCTTACCTTAATAAAATATCCAGACGCTCTATAATATAGCTTAAGTAGTATTTTAAAATAAAACTAAACTTTAATAGAATCTTAACCTACTTAGCTTATTACTCTAAGATAGGCTTTAGATTTATAAAATATTCTAAAACCTTATAGTTAGAAAGAATAATAAGAAATTCCGCTATATTTTATAGCTTTACTTACTATATTTTTAAATATAATATAATTACTAATAGCGTCTTATTATATAATAAACAAATAGCATAATATACAGTCTGAATATAGGTTATTAAAAGGTATAATCTATTTCACCTAGAATAGAACGTTTAAATATATATAAATAGGCTAGTTAAGCCTTATATAAGCTAGAACAGCCACACGGCAGAATAGATACTATAGCTATTCTCACACACCCCCCCAGCAGAATAACCACTAGATAAAATCTTATACTTTAAGCTCTAAATAGTATGTTTTTGATAAATAAAATACTGTAAATAGATATTAAAAGTTATTCTCTAAACATTAGAATAAAAGAAATAATATTCCTCAACTAATCTATTATAATATTTATCTTTAATATAATTATTATTAATATTCAGCAGGAGTAACCTATTAGTTCCTTCCGAGATTATATAATCTTAACCCTATAAGTATTATAAACTTCAGCTTTATTTATACTTACTAAACCTTCTTATCTTCTTAACTAACAACCTTAACTATTATTATATTTATTAACTATAAATATCATTACTATAGATTTTATATATCTTTTCATATAAATTATTTTAACTATTACTAACACTTAATTTAGACTAAAGTAAATTATAATACTATCATTAAAATTAATAATATAATTCTATTACACCTTATTCTAGATACTATAATTTTCAATCAGCCTATTCCTATTCTTACTTAGTAAATTCCTTTATTAAAAGAGACACTCTCTAATACTAACCTTATATCTCTTTAATAAACAGAACTTAACCTCATAACAGGTATTTTTCATTATTTTCATTATTCCCTCACTCCTAATAATATATCCAGAACTTAAGAACTAATTCTTTATTCTCTTAAGGAAATATACTATATCTAGTAACTACTTAGTTTATTTATTTATTTTACTGACACTAACTCTTTATTTCTCGCAAACATAATAGTAAACTCTATTATCAAACTTGCAAATTTTCATAAAACTTAGTCTATTTATATAATTTGAAAGTAAGTTAGTAATATAAAATTTTCATATCCTTTTAAAATATATTTTACTATTAAGTAGCAGTCTGAAATTAAGATTTTCTAACTAAAAACTTTTATTAAAATATATTTTACTAAATTCCCTAATCTCTAAGAATCTTTACCTAATTTTCTTATATCTAAGTTACCTAATATATCTAAATTTAGTAATATTAAGGATATTATTATTTAGAAGTTAGCTACTTTTATTAAGAAATTAGCTATTCCTACTATTATTAAGTATTATTATAGTTATCTTAAGAAAATACAGATTATTATCCCTCTTACTAATAATAAGGAAGATAACTTCGTAAGTAATCTATTAGTTAAGAATAAGAATAAAGAATCTAAACTTATTAAACAGGATAATAATAAAATTAAATAACTTAAAGAAGAGGAAGAGGATAAAATTAAAGAAGTTATTAAATACTTAAAAAAATATCATAAAAATATATTATTATCTATAAGAAAATCCACTTAAATTAAGAATTAAGAAATATCTTCTAAGATCAAGAATCTAAAATACTAACTTAAAAGTTTATAATATTAATTAGCTAATCCTAATAAGTTTACTAATTCTAAGAAATCTATATTTATTAAGAAAAGTAAATTAAAAGTTAACATTTCAGAGAAATATAAAAGTTACTTAATTAAAAATAAGATAATTAGAAAAGCTTAGCTTCTCTAAACTATTCCCTATATTATTTGTATTTTAAGTTTTATTCTTAACTATAATCTCTATCTCTACTTAATTAAAATTAGAAATAGTAATATACTTACTAAATATTATTTTTAGTATATAAAGAGATCCTAAAAAGCCTATATCTTTATATCCTAAAAAACTTATAATATATTTAAATACTATATTAAAACTATTAAAATATCTGATAATAATCTTATAAGTAACTTATTATAAATTACTAACTTAAAGCTAACTCTTACAGACGAAAAGTAAGTAAGTTAGTAACGTAAAAGTTATAGTCTCACTTAAACTATATTTAAACTAACAGAAAGAATTTAAATAAGCTTTTATTAAGAATAGAAATATTCCTAGTTTTGTTATTTAGATACTAATTACTCTAAAGAATATTAATACTAAAATATTATTATCTTTACCGCCTATTTAACTACTTATAGTTAATTAGATCTCTAGCCTAACTGTAAATATAATTAGATTACTTTTTAGCTAGAACCCTATCTCTCAGTTAGTTACTAGTAATTTTAAAAATTATCTTAATAGTTTAACTTTTAGCTTTATTAGATACTCTCCTATTTTAAGCTAGAGCTATTAGGTACTAACCTTAGTTCCAGCAGAGTTAAATAAATTTTTAATATCTCTTTAGTCTAATTTCTATATGCTAGTAGCTATAACTTAAGTTTTATCCTAAAGTAATAAATTTAAATAGTCTCTCTTAAGTTAGATATAAACTTAACTAGAAACCTTTATTCCCCACGAGAAAATAGATAAATTCCGCTATTTACTCACACTCTATATTAATACTACTAAAACCTTTCTCTGAGGATTAGAATTTTATTTATTATTATTTAAATTCTAACTTTTTAGGGAACTAAGTAATTTAGTTTAAATAATCCTAATAATATTAATTAAAAATCTGTTAAATTAAGAAATACTCTAAATTATTCAAACGTCACTTAAGTTAAGTTTTTCATAAGTTTATCTACTAATATTATATCTATAAGTATATAGATAACCTTAAAACTTCCTTTTAAGTATTCTTAATATAATTATATTTATTAAATATCTATATATTTAAACCTAATAGATAGATACTTACTATCTAAAATTACTAATCTAATAGTTTAGTAGTTATTATAATAGACTTTCTAAATATCTCTAAGGTCTAACTCTATATCTCAAAATATTCTCTTCAGAACTATAGTCTCTTTTGAAATATATTTAAAACTAAGAAATTCTACCTTAGTAGTTAAGATTATAACAATACTTTATTAAGTAACCTTCTATTAAATTAATCCTCTAAATAGAGTAATAATATAGCTATAACTTAATCTTTAAGTATCTTCATTATCTATAAAAAAAATATCTCTAGTAATTAAGAGTATCTAAAGTATCTTATCTACACTCTCTAAGCTTCTAAACTAAAATACTAGGAATCTTATCCTATAGAAATACTAAATTATATAGTCTATAGCATCTTAGTATATTTAAGAAGAATTTATAAAATATCTAAACAGGAGAAAGCAAGCATATAAGATATTCAGTTATACTATAATTAATATATAGAGAATTAAACTCACTTTAGTCTGATATATATAAATTTCTTTTAATATTACTTAACCCAGATTTATAATAAAAAATACTATTAGAAGTAATATTATTAGTATTAATCTATATTCAAAATTAAAATATTTAGCAATTTTAATAATATATATATTATAAACTAAGTAAATCTTCTGACATTTATAATCTCTAACTACTTAAACTTCCAGAAAATACTCTACTAAACTTTATTCCTTTAATTTATACACTCACTTTATATTAGTAATAATATTAAATACTTCCTTTTTAGCTACCTTATAATATAAGAGAAGAGTATTATCCATATAAAAGAAAATATAAACAGTTGAACTCTAGTTTTTAAACAGATAAGGCTCCTCTAAATAAGAAATAAGATTTAGAGACTTTAGCGTAACGTAGAAAGCTTTATACTATAGGAGGAGTATATCTTAAAATCTATAAAGAATCTATTTAAGCTCTATATACCTCCCTACTACTTTAAATCTATCAGGTAGTTTAACTATTATTAGAAAGCTATTTAGATTCCTCATAATATTAAGAAATATATTAATAACATCAAACTAAAAAACTTCAAAGTTAAATTATACTATAATTACTATAGCTACTTAAAAAGTTTAAGCAGCTAGTATCACTATATATATAATTTAAAGCAGATTAACTAGTTATATATCTCTATATATATAAATCCTCACTTTATATTATTCTAAGAAACTATTAGTATCTATCTTATAGGTAAAAATTGACTTTAAAAGTAGGGAATTTAATTTCATATCCTAGTAATCTATTTCTCACTAAATATCCTTTTCTTTTAACTTTATAATTTCAGCTTTTACTACTTTAATAAAAGATATTTAGAGGGATTCTAATAAATTAGTAATATCTTTCTAGATCTTAAGAGATACTACTAATTAGTTAAGATATATTTAAATCTATATAACTAAATTCTTCTTTTTCAGAACTATATTTTAAATAATAAGGAAAACTATTTAAAAGCTGAAATTATCACTATTAAGCTTTTATTACTAATCAGGCAGATAAATACTAATAAAACTATCCTATTTACACTCTATAAGATATAAGATACTACTATTATGTTTTTTTAAGAATATTATATAGTTTATAATATTAATTTCAAGCTTAAGTTACTATTATTATCTACTTCTATATTATTAGCCTAACTCCTAAGCTATTAAAATCTTAGGATTCTGAAGTAGAAAGCCACACTTTAGTCTACCCTAAATTAGCTAAATTAGAATCTTAATATAATCACCTCCAGCCTCCTAATTTAAAGCAGGTTCACCCTCTTAGCTAGCTAGATTCTATACTTTAAAGATACTATTTAATTCTCTAGCTATTAGTATACTTTCTAAATCCTAATTTTCAGGTATTTATATTAATCCTATTAGTTTAGAAATTAGTTTAGATATTATTAAACCTCTCTTATTAATCTTTAAGATTAAGCTAGAACTTAACTTAATATCTTAAACTACCTCTAATATTATAGGAACTACTAATAGAAAAAAAGATCCTTCAGTAAATATTCTCTCTAGTTTAAACTCTCTAAATATCTTAGGAATAGAATCTTCTTCCTCCTTAGTAATTAGCTTAACTAGAAGTTTTATAACTTCTTTAGTAAGTATTTTATATAAATTATATTTTAAGTAAAATTCTTTCTTATTAAATTTGATATTCTAGGTAATAATAATCTTATTAAAATAAGGAATCCAGATCCTATAGAGATTATAGGTATTTAGAATATATCCTACTAAATATCTAATATATCCCCTTAGTTTAACCTTAAATAACTTTTTCAAAATATCTTATTTACAGTATTTCTTAAGTAAATATACTTAATATCTATAGATATAAATCTATCCCTAATAAAAATATAAATCTTAATATAAACTTAGAGTATATTCCAGAACCTACTAATAAAACTACTATCTAAACTAAGCTTCTTTAATCTTATATAATAACTTCTAGTTATTTCAAGTATTTAGAGATATATTATATAATATTACTACTATTTAAATTACTTCTACTTACAGTTTAGATAATAATTCTATAGCTTCTTATATCTTAATACTTTAGGTTATTAATTCTTTTCTTATATACTTACTTATTCTAACTAATTGTTTTATATATAAAAGAGACAGCTTAAAATTAATATCTTACTCTTTTACCTAGATTTAATAACCTATTTCGCTATTAATTACTATTATAACTTACTTAATATTTAGAAAGTCTTAGAAATTAAGAAACCTCTCTAGTACTTAACTTATTTTTTGAACATTATAATCACTTAATAAACTAAATTATAGGTTTTATCTATAAAAGTAAATACAAAAAGTAAACCTGAGAACTTATTCTTAATAATAAGTATCTATAAATTACCTATATATACCCTAGGAAAATTAAATAAATTCCAGGAGATTCTATAAAACAGGTAAACTAAATATAATTCAGATAGTTATCTAGAAATAACTTATTAAGAATAAGCTTCTACACAGTATAAATAATCTAATTACCTTAAACCTATAATCTTCACCCCCTAAATATTAAATACTAGATATTTAAGAGTATTAAGACTAAGATAGCTTACATAAAGATACTAAGTTAGGATATTATTAAACTTATTATCCAGTAGAGATACTGAAAGTTAAAATTATAATAATAAAATATAAAGTAACTCTAAAATTATACTAAAAACACTTAAATAGACTATTAAGTAGTTAGAAAGTAGCTTATATTCAAGAAAGATAAAGTTATACTTTCTAAGTAACTATCTTATTACAATAGAGTAGTTAAGTAACCTATATCTAAGTATATAGTTAAATTCTATATACTAGATCTTAATTTTTCTAAGAAGTAAAACTTCCAAAATAATATTAATATAAAAATCTTTAATATAAGTAATATTATCTAACGTCAAATTAAGTATATTCTTCCCCTTTAAACTATTAAGAATATTCTAAATTATATACTTATCTTATCTAACAATTAAAAAGTTAGCTAAGCTACACTAAACTAAGTCTATCTCCTAACTTAACTTAAAAAATCCCTCTTTAAATAATACTATAGAATTAATAATATAAACTACTCTATAACTATTAAAAACTATACTTACTGAAAGTAAGTAAGATCCTCAAATAGTAGAAAAAACACCTAAAAGTATATTAATATTTAACTATTCAAAAAGAGAGGAATTAATACTAATATATATTAAGTTCAAAAGATACTAACTACTTCCACCAGATTTACCACTTAAGGAAGTTACTTTAGCTTTAGAATTATCCAAAAACAGCTCTTTAGCCTTAGCTACATAACTCTTATTATTAAGCTATCCCTTTTTAACTAACTTTTAGTAGAATCTATATAGTTCAGAATTATTAATTCTATTAATCACTATATTTCAAGCAGTAAATAATATATAAATATTAGGAAATTAACTATAAACGCCACTAATAGTATACTTAACATATCTATAATCCTCAAGTGAATATAGATACTATCTCCAGTTATATAAATACTTCAGTTTTAATTAAATTATATTATCTAATTTCCCTATAAAAGTAGCTAATATAAATAGTATTTTAGCTTAGCCCTTAGCTAAAGTTTCATTAATATATATCAGAAAGATAAAAATCTCTCTATATCAGACTAAACTAATAATTAGCAGGTTGAGAATTTTATTCTCAATTACCTTCTAGTAATATTCAGAAGTTTAACTAGATATAATATAATAACTAAACACTTAAAACCACTCTTTAACCATAAGTATACCCTTAATCTCAGGAATATTAAATATAACTACTTAAAGGTAAATTATATACTACTTATTATACTAAACTGAAGCAGAGATATTTAAATTAGCTCTTTCCAGAATTCTCTTATATTCCACTCAGACTCTCTATTATATAACTAACTTATTCTAAATATATTAATATTTCAAAACTTTAAGGAGTACTTAAAGAAATGTATTATTATTATTAAGAAGCTCTATTCAAGCCAGCATAAGAAAACTATTATTAATAGTTATATCCACTTATATCTAAATTATATCACAATATTTCTTAACATCCTTACAGTTAGATTCGCAAACTACTTAAAACTTAAGATCTATAAAGTAGCAGTCGAAAATACCTATAATCTCAACTATATATAAATTTAAATTTTTAGTTTCTTAAGCAGTATTTTCTATAGATAGCTAAATATCGAAACTCAGTGGATTAAGTAGTTTAATAATATTAATAGTTAATATAATATCTAGATCGAGATACTTCTAAATATCTCAGCTAGTTATATAAAATTAAAGAATAATATACTACTAGTTAAAATTAGTACTATTAGATAGCTTAATCTTAATATTAAGATTACTAATAGTCGAAAATATTATATTAGAATAATTATAATAGATCTGAAAAAATATTTATTTCTTTATACCAAAATAATAAATAGGAATTCAGAGGATAATTAAACAAATCTGGACTTATAACTATAATAAACAAATAGCATAGTATACAGTCTAAATATAAGTTATTAAAAAGTATAATCTATTCAACCTAGAATAGAACGCCCGAATACATATAAATAAGCTAGTTAGGCCTTATATAAGCTAGAACAGCTACACGGCAGAATAGATACTATAGCTATTCTTATATATTATAAATAATATAATTTTATTAGACTGAGGTTAGTTAATATTATAAACTATATCTAAATAGCTAGCTAGAACTATATCTAAACATCTAAAACTAACCTCCTCACTTAAGTAAGGCTCCAGTAAGCTTTATATAACACTATATATATAGATTTTTCTATATACCTATAAAAGCTTCTCTTTTACTCCTTAGTTCTAAATAAATATTATTTTACGCCACTTTCCAGTTAAATAAACTTAAATCTAGCCCTTTATATATTTAGAGTTTAGTTTTATTTACTATATAGATAATATTAAGTAGAGTATAGCTTCCTACTAATTAAGTATATAATCTAGTTAAATATAGCTCTTAGGATATAATATTATCTAATAGGTAACTAACTAACTGATATAAAGAATAATAGAGAATACTGAAACTCCCCAGGATATCCCCATAAGTAGTAACCCTATAAGTAAACTATTTTAGTAGTAATTACAGTATACTTTAAGTTCTCTCTACTAGAGGATTAATAAGCTCTTATATAAGTTAGTAAAATAAGATATTATAGTAAATAGTAATTTCTAGGTAGCTACTATAATAGATATTTCTAGCTTACACTAGGATACTCTAGTAACCTCTAGAATAATATTTATTAAGATAATAACTTTTAGGGTTAATAATACTACTATACCTCCACTAGTAACTAACTATTAGAGGAAACTTCTTTCCCTACTCTTAAAGTTTTTAAGTAAGTAGAAGGAATACTAAGTATAAGCTTAATAGATAAAAGCTAAACTTAAAATTAATTACTATTTCTTTAATAATAATTAGGAATATTAATATCTAATTTACTCCTACTTAAACTTTAATCCTCAGTAGATAGTTAAAATTTTCTATATAGTAGGAAAACTAGAGAATTCCTATAATTTAAATAATTTTATAAGTTACTTAGATAGAATTTATCTAGATCCTAATAGTTAGCCTCACACTATTACTTAGCTATAAAATTTCAGATAGAAAAAAAATAAATACTTAACTATTTTTCTATTTTAATTTAAAAAGATTCTAATTAATACTAGAAAATATATGTAGCTAGATATAATTTAAATCTCCCTACTAGAGGTTACTCTACTCTCCCACTTTAAAAAGTTACTTATTATAATTAACTTTCCTATAGAGTATAAATTTTAGTTATCTAAAATTTAAAATATAATTTAGAAACTTAAATATATAAAGGGAGCGTCAGTATATTACTAGTTACCCCACTAGAGGCTAACTATTTATAATATAGAGAGTAATATTATAATAACTAGAGTAATTAAGAAGTAATAATAATATTAAAGCTTTAGTAGCTTCTCTTTTACCCCTAAGGAACACTCTAAAAACTACTAGAATACTTACTAATACTTTCAATATAGTAGGAAAATTTATATCTATAAGAACTATAAAGTTTAAAAATATAAGAAGATTAATATAAAGATTATAAAAACTATAGTTACTTTAAATTATACTGGGGATAACTAGGGGAATAATATTATTCTACTTAGTAATAGTAAGGATTTAGGAAAAAAGTAACTCTAGAGTGAAGTTAGGCTTTAGAGCTAACTAAAGTGGAAGTAATAGGATAGGAGAAATAATAAAATAAGGAATAAGTAAGTAACTAATAGTTAGCTACTATTTAGGTTAGAATTAATAGAAATTACTTTATTAATATATTTATTAATATAGACTATAATATTTATATTATTATTAATATCTTCCTTATAAACAAACTTTATTTCCTACTAGTTAATTAGTTAAAAAGATAAATAAGGAGATATACTACTAGATTATTACTTAGTAATATCTAGAAGGTAACTATCCTAACTTTAAAAGTTAGTAATTATATATAGAAGATCTATACTTATATTATAGAGAGCTTATAGTTACTCTTATATTTTAGGTAGCTATAAATAGAGGATAATTATATTATCTATAATATTAGAGCCTAATAGATAATATATAGGAATAATAGTATAATAGTATATCTAGAATATCAGAATAAGTTAGTATAATTTAAGGAGATCTAGTTAGCTTAGCTACTTAATACTAATTTATTTATATTTATCTATTAATATATTATATAATATACTAGTGAGATACTAAACTCCTACTAAATATATCTATTAGTCTAATAGATATTAAGAAAATATTAACTCTAAAAGTAGAGGTAAACCTAAGAGATTATATCTCTATAAATATCTTAAAGGAATTCCTAAATTCTTTCTATCCAGATTCAGTATACTAACTACCTCCCAGCTAACTAGAGATAAACTATTATATCCTATTAATTCCTAATAATAAGAAATAGAAATTAGATCTTCTATAGGAATTCCTCTATAGTATATTACAGGAGGAGCTTCTAATATTTAAGAAGACCCTAAAGGATTTATTTAATAAGGGATTTATCAAAGTAAATAGTTTCTCTATTAATATCTTAATCCTCTTTTTAAGAAAACTAGATAGAAGAATATATTTCTATATAGATTATAAAGCTTTTAATATAATTATAAAGAAAAACTATTACTTCCTCCTCCTTATATTAGAAACCCTCAAGAAAGTTACTACTACTTACTAATATACTAAACTTAATATTATTACTATATTCTATAAGATTAGAATTAATAAAGTAAATTAGGAGAAAATAGTTTTTTAGATATATTTTAGCCTCTTTAAATAGATAATATACCCCTTCAGACTTATTAATATCCCCACTATATTTTAATAGTATATTAACAGCTGCCTGTAATAGTTTCTAGATAATTTTATTATAGTATATATTAATAATATTCTTATTTATACTAGTAGCTTACAAAAAAAATATAAAGAGAAAGTCTACTAGGTATTTAGCTACCTTACTAATATAGACTTTAAGTTAGATCCTAAGAAATATAAATTCTTAATTACTATAGTTAAGTATATCAGGTTTGTTATATTAGCTAGAAAGAGCTTCTCTTATAATCCTGAGAAATTAGAAACTATTACTAACTAAATTCCTCTTAGTTTACTAAAAAGTATTTATAGTTTCCTTAGGTTTATAAACTACTATAAAGTTTTTATATTTCAGTATAATATTATTATAAAGTTTTTGAATTACTTAACTTAGAAGTTAGTTCCCTTTAACTGGAAACTGAAGTAGTAAGAAATTTTTCTTATACTAAAATAATTTATTACTATAGAATTAATCCTAAAAGTATTTAACTTTAGTATTCTAATAATAGTAGAGATAGACTATTTAAAATATACTCTAGGAGGTATATTAACTTAAGATAATAAAATTAAAGTAAAATATCCAGTAGCTTTCCACTCCTAATATCTAACTCCCACAGTATTGAATTACCTAATCTATAATAAGAAACTCCTTATAATATTAACCTATTTATAGGTATAGAGGATAAAACTATAGAGTATTAGGAAGTTTAAGATTCTTACTAACTATAAAAACCTTAAGTATTTTATAAAGAAATAATAACTTACAGAGAAGTAAAGCTAGTAGGTAGAAAAGTTATTTTAATATAATTTTTACCTTAAGTACTAACTAGATACCTAGGTAGTAGCTCCTAATACTCTCTGCCAGAGGAAATAGAATACCCCTCAAAAGTAGAATAATAAGAAGTAATAAGGATAGGTAATATAGATTATTCTGAATATTACTATCCCTATAAGGCTCCAGGTAGGATATATAAATATTACTAATACCTAGGTTTTTAAAGGAAGATTAAACTTATAAGAGATATAGAATTATATTACTAAGAGAAACTTCTTATACTAATAGATCTTAATATCAGTTTAGTAGGGAGAATATAGCTTTCCCCCTAATCTCTATATTAAAGTCTAGATTATTAAGTATACTATTAATATATTAAGAAAGCTTACCTTCAGAGAGAAACTTTAAATACTAAATAGTAAAGAAAGTAATAACTTTCTTAATAAACTTAAGATTAAGTTAGTATAAAAGTTATATAACTTCTCTCCTATAAGTTACTTAGGATATAATAATATATTAGAAATTATAAGCTAATAGTTCTACTAATCTAGATAGTTATAAAATATCTACTAATTTATATATAACTATAATATATATAGAGGTATTTATATCGAGTGGCAGGCTAAGAAGAGATTCCTAAAATCCCTACTAATATCTAACTAATTATATTCTAATTTATTAATAGACTTTATTACTAACTTACCCCCCATAAAAAGATAAAGTAACTATTACCTCTAGGTTATTATTAATTAACTAGGTAAAGTTTCTATATTAAAAGAGATAGATATAATAGAGGTAGAAATATATATTTAGTAGTTCCTTAGTTACTATTATAGATTCTATATAATATTATACTTTATTATAAATAATAGAGAGTCTAACTAAATAAGTTACTTCTAAAAAGAATTCTATAGATTAATAAATATTATATACTTATTAAGTATTAGTTACTACTTACAGACTAATAGGATTATAGAATAGTATAATTAGGAGATCTAAGTAGTTTTAAAGGTATTTACTTACTAGTCTCAGGATAACTAAAGTAACTTACTATCTATTATATAGTTAGCTTTCTATAACTAGTAGTATAATATAATAGAGATTATATTTTTCTTTATAGATTATAGATATTATATTAACTTTATTCTGGTTACTAAAAAGTAGATAGAATTATTTAGTAATAGTAAAGCTGTAGCTTACTAGTTAGTTAAGAGAATATAGTTAGTAATAATATATATCTATATAGAGATAGTTACTACTTAGTAGAGATTAGAAATCTAAATAAATAAAATCTAGTTTCCTACAGATTAGTATTAAGTTAGTAATAAAATATAATTAAATATATCTAGCTATAAGTTACCAAAACTAAGCTAAAGGCTAGCTTAACTATATTATTAATATATAGTAGTGAAGGTTTTCTTACTATATATTATAAGGCTAGATACCTTAGGATCTATTTACCTATAATTCTATATAGATTTACTTTAGAAAGCTATTATTAATCTACTATTTAGATAGATTATAGTTAATAGCTAGTTACTACTATTAGTAGATAATAATAAGGAGGTTAAATAGTTAGTTAAAAGTATTCTTACTATAAGGATATATTAAGTGGAGAGAGGATACTAATAAGAAGTTCTTATTAAATAGGAAGGATATATAAACTTTATATAGAAGCCTATTAATATTATTATAAATATAGTAGCCCTAGAGCAGTATAAGGTAATATATAGACTAATTATAGATAATAATAGAAACCTAACCTACAGCTTCTAACTGGGTGGCAGCTAGGGAGGAGGAGGATAATATTATAGACTATATCTGGATATCCAGCTAAAGCTATATCTAGGTATCTGAAGCTAACCTCCTCGCCCGAGTGGAACCCTAGTAAGCTCTATATAATATTATATATACAGACTTTTCCACGCACTTATAAAAGCTTCTCTTTTACTCCTTAGTTCTAAATAAACAGTATTTTATACTACCTTCCAGTTAAACAAATTTAGGTCTAGCTCTTCACAGTTAGGCTCAAAAATAAGCTACTACCTATAGAATATCCTCTTTATCCTCCTATAATAAGTAACTTCCTAATATTACTTTAAAATAATTTATCTCTATTATTATAAGTTTATCTAAATTCTATTAAGTTATAACTAGCTTTAATATAAATATAATCTTAAGGTTATTAAATACTTTCTGGGAGTTTTTATTCTACTGGAATAAAACCTCTTTCTATATTAGCTATATAAGAGACTTTATCCGACTGGAAAAATGATCTATTAAGTTATAGTAGAAGTTTATAAACCTAAGGAAGCTCTAGATACTCTAGATATTTTTAGGAATCTTTCACTCCTAAATAATCTTAACTTTCTTAGGGTTATATTATATCCTTCTTCCCACTTTAATAATAGAATTAAGATATTTAGTCTTCTCTACTAAAAACTAATATTTCTCTGAATCTAAAGATAGGCTAGCCTCCTTTAGCCACTCTAGAATCTGAGAAATCTTAACTTTATAATTAATCTGTAACCTACAGCTGTAAATAAAGATATTATTAAGATATACTATAATAGAATTATTAAGAATATCCTAAAGTATTCTATTAATATATTACTAAAATATAGCGGATATATTAATTAACCTAAAAGGTATAACTAGCCACTTAAATCAGCTAAAATATATCCAGAAGGCTATGTTATATTTATTTCCCTCTATAATATATATTTTATAGAAAGTCACCTAAATACTAACCTTTATAAAGTATTTCACCTTAGATAATAAGTAAAGTATCTTCTTAATTAATAGTAAGAAGTAGCAGTTATAAATACTAGTAATAATAAAAGTATAATAATTAATATAAAACTATCATTTTCCTTCTAGCTTTTTAATTAGAAAGATAAATACCTCTACAGCTAAAAAGCTAATCTATATTCAGTCTTTATCTATTAAGTTAGTAACATAACGTTAAATTTTAAGAAGATATTTTTATGATATATTATAAAGTAATTCCTAAGGTAAATCCAGATTAGTTTATCTAGATTCTTATTAAGCTATAAATAGTAATTAAGGATCTCCCAGTAGAATAGAAAGCTGGAGGCTTTTTTCTTATAAAATAAATTTATAAAGGGGGTGTAAATTTTCAGTAAGGTAGATACTAGCTACTCTAAAGCTATTAGTAATATCGTGGTAAAAGCTATATTAATTTATATTAAGTTAGTAGCTATCTACTTATAACCTCCTTCTCCTATATTAAATAATATAATTACTAATAGCTTAATAGAACTAGTAAACCCCTCTATATATATACTCTTTAGGATATTACTAATAGCTAATATTATAAGGTTACTAATTATATTTATTTTAATTTTATTTCTTACAGAATTAAGAATAACCTCTCGGTATAATAACTATAGCTTCCTAAGAATAGCTGGCTATATTATATCCAGAATAATATAAAATAAAGCCTTAGATACCTATCTATCTAGATTATTATAAGTTCCAGCTATCTTAGTAAAAACTATAACCTTACTAGTATTCGGGATAATTTCTAGCTAGTAAGGTTATGGAAGTTTAATAATAATAAAATCCCACTATTTTATAAACTTCTTACTAACTACTTTATAATAATTATAACTACTATTAATTTAGATAGAAATAAAAAACTTATCATTTATTAGTATAGAAACCAGAAAGGGTAGCTTATCTATCCAGCTTTATATCTCTCTAATTTTATCTACTAATATACTGGTATTACTACTAGTTATACTACTTTATCTCCTAGGAAGTTTCTTCTAGAAAGTTATTTTTCTTTCCTTATTATCTATAATTTCCTTATCTAGCTGTAAAGTCTGGATATTAGTATTTGGAGCTATAAAAGGATAGGCAGAATATAGCTTATATTCAGTAATAAAATAGTTCTTAGCGCTAAAGTAAATATAGATACTAGTCTATATATAGGCTTACAGAACTATCAAGTTCACCTATTAGATTCTGCAGGTATTTATTATAGTAGTTAATAAGAGCTTAACTAATATAAAGTTTAAGCTATCTAACCCCTCTTAGTAAGAATAATTAGCATTGCGGCAGTATTATATTAGTATTAAAGTAATATAAGCTATATTTATACTAGTTATTTATATATCCCCATTCTGGTTAACTAAAGGTTCTATCTATAGTTAGAATTAGGGTTAACTATAACCCTATAACTTTATACTAAGAATCTCAAGATTTATAATAATTATATAGTAGCATTAAACTGCAGTATAGTAATTTATTTAGCTAATACTAAAACCAATAGTAGCTATTTTAATTCAGAAAAGATAATAAGCTATAAGTAATTTAGTTAAATATTTCCTACCTAGGTATGTCCTCCAACTTAACCTATAGCTAACTTAAATATAATATAAAACTCTGTAAATATCTACTTAAATTCTTACTAAAGATATTGTATCTTCTTAAAAGCTTAGATATTATAATAAAGGTTTTTATAGTATTTAGTAATATACTGAAGGAAGATATTAATATTCCAGCTATATAGAAGCCTCTAGATTATATAGAAGTTACTAATTTATATCTAAGCCTTTAGTAAGAGGTTAGTCAAAAGAAATTGCTAAGAATTCTCTAATCCTCTAATAAAAACCCAGTTAACCTTAAGCTTATACTATATAGTTATTTTCTATACTAGAAAGTAAAGAATATCACTATTAAAGGAAGTATTAATTAGAAAAAGCTTCCTGTCTATAAAGAAGGTTTATATAGTCTGTAAAACTGCTTTATTATTTTATTAAAATTATATTAAAGCTTCTTAGAAGGCTTAGTTCTTATCTGTAATTAGATTTATCTACTATTAGTCTGTTAGAATCCCTATTAAGGATTCTGTAATATTAGTCTTTACTATTATCTTTATTATCTTCTATATTATCTATTTAGTTTACTATTTGCTGCTAGGTTCAATTGAGGCTGAAAGTTTATTAATATTAGAGGCTAGCTATAAGAGGTAACCTAATAGTATCTTAATAGTATTATAATAAACTTAAAGAGTTTATACCTATAGTAAAAACCTTTTACTAAACTATAGGGGTAGCAGCTTTATAGAGCCTATATAGCAGTATTCTATATAAGTCCTAAGGCTTAGGTTTATAACACTTAGAGAGGTAAAAGTTAAAAAGTTATAAAAGTATAGCTAAAGGTTTAGGTGAGGAAAAAGTAAATAGTAAAAAGTAGATCTCTATAGATTATAACATTTTAACTTAGTAGACTAACTAATAGTAGCTATAAGAGAACTTCTATTTAATAAGGTTCTTATAACCTTAAGTTTTTATTAATTATATAATTCTAGCTATTACAACTTTCTATATAAACTATAGGGAATTATATTCTTCTATATAGTAACTATATATATTATTATATATTATAAAGAGCTGGACCTAGGTTTATTTAACTAGAAGGTGTCGTAAAATACTGTTTATTTAGAACTAAGGAGTAAAAGAGAAGCTTTTATAGATATATAGAAAAGTCTGTATATATAATATTATATAGGGTCTACTAGGGCTCCACTCGGGCGAGGGGGTTAGCTTCGGAAACCTAGGTATAGCTCTAGCTGGATATCTGGATATAGCTTATAATATTACCTCCCTCCTCTCCAGCTGCTACCTAATTGGAAGCTGTAGGTTGGATCTCTATTATTATCTATAATTAGCTTATATATCACTTTATATTACTCTAAAGCTACTATATCTATAATAACGTTAATAAGTTTCTATATAGAGTTTATATATTCTTCCTATTTAATAAGAACCTCTCGTTAGTATTCTCTCTCTACTTAGTGTATCCTTATAATAAGAATATTTTTAACTAACTATTTAACCTCCTTATTATTATCTACTAGTAGTAGTAACTAACTATTAACTATAATCTGCCTGGGTAGTAGATTAGTAGTAACTTTCTAGAGTAAATCTATATAGAACTGTAAGTAAATAGACTCTAGAGTATCTAACTTTATAATATATAGTGAGAGGATTTTCACTATTATATATTTATAATATAGTTAGGCTAGTTTTTAGCTTAATCTTAGTAACTTATAGTTAGATATATTTAACTATATTTTATTACTAACTTAATATTAATCTGTAGGAAACTAGATTTTATTTATTTAAGTTTCTAACTTCTATTAGGTAGTAGTTATTTCTATATAGATATATATTATTACTAACTATATTTTCTTAACTAACTAGTAAATTATAGTTTTACTACTATTAGGTAGTTTTATATACTCCTTAGTAACTAGAATAAAGTTAATATAATATTTATAACTTATAAAAAAAATATAATCCCTATTATATTATATTACTAATTATAAAAACCTAAGTATATAATAAATAGTAAATTACTTTAGTTATCCTGAGATTAGTAAGTAAATATCCTTGAAACTATTTAGATCTCCTAATAGTAATAGTTTCTAATTTCTCAGAATTATAAGAAAGATCCTTTCTAGCTAATATAATAAACTTAATATATTTAACTATAGTAACTAAGAATTTATACTTCTTAGGATCTAACTTAAAATTTATATTAGTAAGGTAGTTAAGTATTTAATGGATCTTCTCCTTATACTCCTTTTATAAGCTACTAATATAAATAAGAATATTATTAATATATACTATAACGAAATTATCTAGAAACTATTATAAGTAGCTATTAATATACTATTTAAATATAATAGAGATATTAGTAAGTCTGAAGGGGTATACTATCTATTTAAAGAGGCTATAATATATCTGAAAAGCTATTTTCTCCTAATCTATTTTATTAATTCTTATAGAATATAGTAATAATATCAAGCTTAATATACTAGTAAGTAGTAATAACCATCTAGAGGATCTCTAATATAAAGAGGAGGAAGTAATAATCTTTCTTTATAATTATATTAAAAACTTTATAATCTATATAGAAGTATATTCCTCTATCTAACTTTCTTATAAAAAAGACTAAAATACTAGTAGAGAAGCTACTTACTTTAATGAATTCCTTATTAAGTAAATCTTTTAGGATCTTCTTAAATACTAGAAGCTCCTCCTATAATATACTATAGAGGGATTCCTATAGGAGGTTTAGTTTTTATTCCTTATTATTAGGAATTAATAAAATATAGTAGTCTATCTCTAGTTAACTAGCAGGTAATTAGTATACTAAATTTAGATAGAAAAGATCTGGAAATTCCTTTAAAATATTTATAAGGATATAATTCCTTAAGTTTACCTTCATTTTTAAAGCTAATATTTTCTTAATATCCACTAGATTAATAGATATAATTTAGTAGGAACTTAATATCTTACTAATATATTATATAGTATACTAATAGATAAATATAAATAAATTAATATTAAGTAGCCAAACTGACTGGATCTCCTTAAGCTATACTAGCTTATCCTAATATTCTAGATATACTATTATATTACTTTTTCTGTATATTATCTATTAGGATTCAGTATTATAGATAATATAATTATCCTCTATCTATAGCTGCCTAAGATATAAAAGTAATTATAGACCCTCTATAATATAACTATAGATTTTCTATATATAGTTACTAACTTCTAGAGTTAGAATAGCTACCCTCTGGGTGTTACTGAGTGATAACTTAGTAATATATCTCTTTATCTATCTCTCTAACTTATTAACTAATAGGAGGTAAATTCTTTTATAAGGAAGATATTAATAATAATATAAGTATTATAATCTATATTAATAAGTATATTAATAAAGTAATCTCTATTAATTCTAGTCTGAATAGTAGCTAACTATTAATTACTTATCTATTTCTTTTCCTATTATTTCCTCTATCCTATTATTTCTACTTTAGTTAGCTTCAGAATCTAATTTCACTCTAGAGTTACTTTTTTTCTGAATTCTCACTATTACTAGATAGAATAGTATTATCCTCCTAATTATCCCTAGTATAATCTAGAGTAGCTATAATTTTTATAACTTTTATATTAGTTTTCTTATATTCTTAGGCTGTATAGTTCCTATAGATATAGTTTTTCTTACTGTATTTAAAGTATCAGTAAGTATCCTAGCGGTTTTTAGAGTATTCCTTAGGAGCAGAGGAGGAGCTATTAGAGCTTCAGTATTATTATTATTTTTCAACTACTTTAGTTATTATAATATTATTCTCTATATTATAAGTAGCAGATCTCTAGTAGGGTAGCTAGTAGTATATTAATATTCTCTTTATATATTTAAGCTTCTAAGTTATATTTTAAATTTAAGATAATTAAAATCTATATTTTATAGGAAAGTTAACTATAATAAGTAGTTTCTTAAAGTGGGAGAGTAAAGTAGCCTCCAGTAGGGAGATCTAGATTATATCTAGCTATATATACCCTCTAATATCAGTTAGAATCTTTTTAAATTAAAGTAGAAAAATAGTTAGATATTTATTTTCCTTCTATCTGAAGCTTTATAACTAAATAATAATATAGAATTAACTATTAGAATCCAGATAAATTCTATCTAAGTAACTTATAAAATTATTTAGATTATAAAAATTCTCTAGTCCTCCCACTATATAGAAAGTTTTAACTACCTACTGAGGATTAAAGTCTAAGTAGAAGTAAATTAGATATTAGTGTTCCTAATTACTATTAAAGAAGTAGTAATTAAGTTTAAGTTTAATTTTTATCTATTAGGTTTACACTTAATATTCCTTCTACTTACCTAAAAACTTTAGGGGTAAGATAAGAAATTTCCTTTAGTAATTAGCTATTAGTAGAAATATAATAATATTATTAACCCTAAAAGCTATTATCCTAATAGATATTATTCTGGAGGTTACTAGAGTATCCTAATATAAGCTAGAGGTATCTATTATAGTAGCTACCTGGGAGTTACTACCTACTATAGTATCTTATTTTACTAATTTATATAAAAACTTATTAATCCTCTAGTAGAGAGGGCTTAAGGTATACTATAACTACTACTAAAGTAGTTTACTTATAAAGTTACTACCTATAGGGATATCCTAAGGAGCTTCAGTACTCTCTATTATTCTTTATATTAGTTAGTTAGTTACCTATTATATAATATTATAATCTAGGAGCCACACTTAACTAGATTATATACTTAACTAGTAGGAAGCTATATTCTACTCAGTATTATCTATATAGTAAATAAAACTGAGTTCTAAATATATAAAAAGCTGGACCTAAGTTTATTTAACTGGAAGGTAGCGTAAAATACTATTTATTTAGAACTAAGGAGTAAAAGAGAAATTTTTATAAGTATATAGAAAAGTCTATATATATAGTGCTATATAGGGCCCACTGGAGTCCCACCCGGGCGAGGGGGTTAGCTTCAGATACCTAGGCATAACCCTAGCTGGATATCCAGATATAGCTTATAATATATATATAATAGTAATATAGTTTATAAGTAAGTAAGATAGATAAGTAAGTAAAATATAAAACTATAACTATTTTATAAATAGAATCTAAAAGTAGTATTAAAACTATTAGATTAATTAAAACTGTTCTAAATTCTCTTCTTCTAATATTTCTCTATTTACTAGATATATTTATATATTATAACTTATATTTCTATAGATACTTATTATAATCTGTTAGAACTATAGGTCTAGGGAATATCCTACAGGATATCTAAGTAGTTACAGGACTTTTATATATAAGATAATATAGGGATATAGGGAACTCTACTCAGTATAGAAGAACTATAATATAAGTTATATAATAATAAGGAGAATTAACTAGTAATAAGTAGTCTATATATTAGGATTAATATACTAAAAGCAGTCTATACTAGAGACTAACTCTAGGATATTAGTTTCTAAAAATTAAGATTTATATATAAGATAAACTTAAGTTTACTTAAGGTTTAATTTCTATAGTTTTTTAGTAATTAACTTTATAATTATTTTGAGATACTTCTAGCTTTATCCCTTAATCTTCTTATTAAACTTATATTTAATTACTATGAGCTCTAAAAATCTAATCTTATTAGTATTATAATTATATTGTTTCTCCGTTTAACGTAGTGGTTTAACGTCTAGCTAGCTCTTACTAATTTAGTAAATATAGTAGGTTCGAATCCTGCGATAGGTAACTGTAACTAGTAGTTAAAATACTTTCCAGTTGTGAAACTAAGTATAGTAACCACTACTAGCTGGAAGCACTTACTAATAATAGTTAATAGCTAGCGACTGTTGACAGCTAGCGATAAGTGTAACCAGCTAGTAGTATATATTACGTAACCTCTATTATAATCCTTAAAGAGTAACTATAATAGATATAAGTCTATACTTTCCCTTTATAATATACTTTCTATATTTATCAGCTTTTATATTTAACTAACTATATTTACCGTCTGAGGTTTCCTCTATTTAAATAGTTCCTTAGCTTCAGCTTATCTATAGAGTTTATAAGGTAACAGCTAACTATTAGATATAACTACCTAGATAGAACCCCGAGAGGTAATAGAATTTAAATAGTTAGAAACTTTTAATATAACTATATCAATAATAATATTATTACTTATATATTATAGTCTTAACTTACTATTAATAAACTTACTTCTACTAAATTTAAAGTTAGCTATAATATTTTAATTACTCCTATTTAGTAAGTTAACTTTATAAAGTTTACTTAATAGTATTTAGGAAAGAATATTACTATATCTACTAAATACTAAACTCTCTCTATCTCTTCTTATTCTCAGAGAATACTCTTTCAAAGTAAATAATCTATTCAGCTTCTAGATTAGGAAATAAAGAATATTAAACTCTCTAGTGATAAAGAGGATAATAATACTAAGCTTATATAATAGCTTTAGAAAACTAATAGAAATATAGCTAAAATATAGAAGATTATTAATAGTAATACTATAGAAATTACCTAACTTTAGTAGAATCTCTATAATAATCTAGATTAGTAGTAACTTTTTACTTTTCAGTAGGAAGTTAATATTCTTTATATTACTACTAATATTATCTAGACTTTAGTTAAGTTATATAAGAAATTTTAACTTAACTTACTATAGGTTTTTAATAGAACTTCTAGATATTTTAAGGGATTCTTTACTTAAGTTTTAACTTATTATTAGTTTTATAATCTCAGTTTTAAGGATAAAGCTAAATAAGTTATTTATACTATCTTATTTTTTAAAGAAAGAGTTTTTATATAATTTAAATTTTATCTTACTAACTTCCTTACTTCTAAATAGAATAATCTTAAGTTAGAGATTCAGACTATCTTTATAGATTATTTTAGTTTTAAAAATACTCTAATCTTACTATTCTAAAAACTAGATAAGTAATAATAGTATAAATAAGACCCTATAGTTTTTAAATAGAAGGATATAGCTATATATTATATAATTAAGTTTAGATATATCTATACTAAACTTAACTATATTAATAATATTAAGATCTTTATATTCTATTAAAGACTGAAGGAAGATATTAAAGATAAACTTATTAGGTAAGATAAACCTAGTAATTTTATTATATATATAGAATTTATTATTAAGATTAATAACTAACCTTTTAAGCGTTATTATAAGAAAAGTAAATAGTAATAATCTTAGTAATCTAATAGTAAATATAAATACTAAGAACTACTATATAACTATTAGAATTAATATAATAATTAGGAAACTAGATAATAATTTACTCTATAAATAGATATATCTTATAATTACTATAGTGAACCTATAGACCTTACTGCTAAAACTACTACTAAAGATAATAAATAATAAGATTTTAAATATTATAATTATAATATATTAGAATATATAGCTAAAAGCTACTACTTACTTAAATATTAGTAATAAAGATAATAATTTCAGCTAGTATCTAAATAAACCTAATAAATTAATATTATTAAGAAGGAAATATTCTATATCTCTCTAATCTAGATAGTCTATTTTAATAATATTTATATTTTTTACTAAGAATTTAAGGATAATATAGAATAGTATCCTAAGAATCTTTCTGGATAATTAGAATATTATATTAAGAAGATATTAGTAATAGTTAATATTAAGAAAGATGAAGATTTTACGTCAGTCTTAGAGTGAGACTAAGTGTAAGAAAATAAAGTAGTAATCTTAAAGTTATAAGTAACTGAGAGAGGATTTTACTATAAGATTAATTCAATACCTAATAGATAACTTTAATAGAGAATTTAGTATTAAATTTAGTAGAGAATTAATATTAGAGGAAACTTACTTCTTACTTAAGCTTTTATATAACTACTTAAAATAAGTAATAAGATACTAATAAGAACCTTCACTATAATTAGATATAATAAGTTAGAATATAAGATTAAGAAATAATTTAATAATCTCTATTAGTAAGAATTTATTAATATTAGCTTAGGAATCGATATTAATTTAAGTAATCTATTTAAGTTGATTAATAATAATATTAAGTTAGATAATAATATTATTCTAAATTTAGGATTCTCTATTTTATAGTAATTATATAGTAATAAAAGTAAGTAACTTAAAATTAAAAGTATTTACTTAATTTAGGATAAGTAATTTATTATATTCTATAGAGTTCTAAGTAACTAGATTCTAAATAACTTTAAGAAAATTCTCTATAATATAGACTATAAACTTCTATAAATTAATTACCTAGCTTACTAAACTATTTTTTAGGTATATTATATATAAAATATCTATATACTATATCTTAGTAATAAATTTGATAGATAATTCTGCCTATAATGACTTAAGGATAATCTAATTCTGAATATATACTTCAATATAAATCTACTATTTTAGGAACTTCAGTATTTTAATAAAACTTATTTTGCGATATTTATACTTAGTAAAGACTACTCTATAGTATATATAAATAATATTATTAGTAAATAGATAAACTATAAATTAGACTACTATATAATCTACTATATTAATAAAGTAAGAGAATAATACTATTAATATAATAAACTTTAGGAATAAGAAAAAGATACTAAAGATATATTTACACTACTAATACTAAAATATAGAAAGTTCATATTTAGAAAGGTTTTTTAAGAAGAAAGGATTATAACCTACTATTATAAAAGTAGAATAATATTAGAATAGAGGTATTATAAGTAGTTAAAAAACTAAACTTACTTACTAAATAAAGATAAAGAAAAATATTTTAGATAAGATCTTTATATTTAGTAATAGTAGAATATATCAATAAACACTTTCACTTTACTACTATAGTGAATAGATATAAAATATAAGCTCTAATTAATTATAATATTTAAGAAAACTTTATATTACTGTAAATAGTAAGTAAATAATAGATCTTATAGATAATAAAAGCTAAACTATATTAACTATATACTATTAAAGAAGAAAATATTAAGTATAGTAGAGATATAATTAATTTAGAAACTATATACTTCTTTTTAAACTATTATAGTTAGAAGGAAGACTATATCTTTAATATAATAGAGATAAGTAATTAAGAGATTATCTTAGGAATCTTATAGTTATAAAAAATAACCTATAGATAGATTAGAAGATTAGCTATTTCTAATAGAAGGATTTAGTCTCTAAAGACTTTCTAGATAATAAGATTATATATAAATTAGATATAACTTTAATAGTATAAAGATATATTACTTATCTTAAGATTAAGAATATAGTAGTCTGGATATTAAATATTATAGAACTAGTAAGAGTTAATAATAATATAGATTAACTTCAGACTATCCCTAATAAATACCGGATTTATAAATAACCTTTCGCAGAAGAACTTAAAATCAGACTACTAGAGTATATAAGCTATACTTATAAGATCTCTTTAAAGGAGGGAAAGGAATCTAGATTCAGTAAAATCTATAGATTTAATTAAATAGAAATAGAAGTTATTAGTAAGTATATTAATAAATACCTTAAGAAAGATTATATTAAATATTTAATATTTCTAGTAGGAAGCTTAATCTTCTTTATACTTAAGAAAAACAGTAAGTTATAACTTTATATTAATTATTAATAACTTAATAATATAGCTATTAAGAACTAATACTTATTACTATTTATATAGAACTATAAGATTAATTTTATATAGTTAATTAGTTTATAGCTCTTAATCTTAAAGAAGCTTATAACCTAATCTGAATTAAAGAAAGTAAAGAATAAAAAACTATTTTTAGAAGAAAAAAAAAACTTTATAAGTATTTTATAATATTTTTCAGACTTACTAATATACCTATAATATTCTAATTTATAATTAACTATATACTATATAAATACTTAAATATCTTTTATATAGTATATCTTAATAATATTCTTATTTACTTAAGAATATTTAAAGAATATAAGGAATATATTTATAAAGTATTTTAGAAACTTCAGTAAGCTAAACTGTTAGTTAAACTAGAGAAAGGTAAATTTTATATATAATAAGTAGAATATTTAGAATTTACTATTATACTTAGTATAATTAAGATATTAACTAAGAAGATCTAAATAGTTAAAAACTAATCTAGACTGATAAATATTAAGGAAATCTAAGTTTTCCTTAGATCTGCTAATTTTTACTAAAGATCCCTTAAAGATTATATAAAGAAAATAATATTACTTACTAAACTTATATAAAAAAATACAAAGTTTAATTAGACTAATAGATAAAAAGAAGTATTTCAGAATATTAAGAATTAGGTTATTTTAGAATTTATTCTTATAGTTCTAAACCTTAATAAACTATTTAAAGTTAAGACTGATACTTCAGATTATATAACTAGAGGATAATTAAGATAATAAGATATAAAAAAATATTATATTCTTACGCTTTCTATTTATATAAACTTAGTAAACTAAAACTTTACTATTAGATTTATAATAAGGAACTTATAATTATTATTAAAATATTTTAAGAATAGAAACTATAACTTTCCGGAACTAAGTATAAAGTTTCAATTTATCCTAACTATAAGAACTTAATATATTTTATAATATCTAAGAATCTTAATAAGTGATAGATTAGGTAGTAAAAGTTTCTTTTAGAATTTAACTTTTATATTATTTACTATAAAGAAACAGAAAATAGAAAAGCTAATATATTTAGTTAAAGACTAAACTATAATACCTTAATATTA
>MASP02000093.1:0-69692 GCA_001693025.2 Colletotrichum lindemuthianum | reverse complement strand
AATATTTTAATATTACTTACTTTTTTACCTTATAGTTTAAAGATAGAAACTTTATTAGTATACTAATAGTTTTCTAGTATTTTATAAATATATAATAAAGTAGAAACTTTTTTTTATAAGGAATATTAGGCTGTTAACTTATTTATTCTTTATAAAACTTTTTTTGATAATTTCTAATATAATATTAAGATAATTATGTTAAAGTTAAAGTTTTACGTAAAGCTGCTTAAGTATTATAAGCTAGACTCTTCAGAAATATTGAAACTTCCTGTTTTTATTTAACTATAATTTATTAGTATTTATAATAATTAATTATAGTAATTAGTTAGTATTTATTTATTTATACTATTTTATAATCTTCTGGATCTTATATTTAATACTCTAGATTTTTTTAGTCTGTTAGTTAGTTTTATAGTTATTATAGGTATTTATGTTAATAAGAGTCTCTTCTATCTATATTAATAGGTTTCTAAACTTAATATCTTCCTAGGTATTATTATTATTATTAAAACTAATTAGTAGGTTTTTCTTATTATACTAAACTCTAGCAGATTAAATATTAGGAGGAGTATAATTAATATTATATTATACTGTAATCTGTAAAAAATAAATATTCTTCTGTATACTATTTTAAATAAGTAAATATTCTAAATTCTTTCTTCATAGTAAAAATTTATATAGCTAAATAAATATTATTATAGATTTGATTTTCTATATTAAGATAAGCTAACTGGGATATATTAATATATTTAGTATTCTAAAAAAGAGTTTTTATTTTCTAGTTTTTCTAGGTTTTTAGTAATTTTTTAACTTGCTTTAGATACTTCTCCTTGTTAGTTATAGTCTCCAGGCGGGCTCTAGCTTTTTTTGTATACTTATTCTGTAAGTAGGTATTATTTACCTTTCTTTTCTATCTTACGCTAGAGTCTATAGGGTAGCTTATATTCTAATTAATATAATTAATTACTATAAAATTATTAGGAATTTAGGTAACTTATTGTAACTTAAAGATAATAATATCTTAAAATTTCTATAAATTAGCTTATTAGTAAAGAAAATTCTTTTAGTACTTTATTAAATAAAGAGGTAGTAAAGTATTCCTTACTATTTTACTAACGTTATTATTATTATTATTATTTTTGTTAGGTGAATAATCTAAAGAAATAAAAAATGAAAAGATTAGAAGTAAATATCTATAGTATAGTCTGTATATAAATGCTTCTTCCTGAAAAAAAGTAATAATTTAAATTATATTTTGAAATTTATTATAAAGTATATTTATATATATAAAAAGATTATATAATTTAAATAGTATTAATTTTATATTTTTATTTTTTGAAATAGCTAAGATATTAATATTTTAATATTTACTAATTTACTTCTTTCTTTTTAAGATAGTTATAAAAAATATTTACTACTTCTATTTAATATAATAATATATAAACTTTATAATAATAATATTACTAATATTACTACTTAGTAGTGTAAGTTTACTTATTATTTTTATTTTAATTTAAC
The DNA here is from genome assembly GCA_001693025.2 of Colletotrichum lindemuthianum. NCBI lineage: Eukaryota > Fungi > Ascomycota > Sordariomycetes > Glomerellales > Glomerellaceae > Colletotrichum > Colletotrichum lindemuthianum. Next base: position 68,174 of record MASP02000093.1, on the reverse strand, counting down.
TAATTAAATATTATTTATAGATAGCTTACTAAAAAAAAAAATATATATAGTATTACTGCTGTAGCTAAATAGGCTACAGTAAAAGTTTCAACCTTAGCTATTTTAGTTACTAATAAGGATCTTACTATTTAGAAAGCTCCAGTAGCTTAGAAAACCTTATCTGGAAAAATTTCAGCTAGAAAGTTTATCTAGTGAAAGCTATATAAATATTATCTTAATAGTAAGTTTATTCTTAATTACTATAAATAATTACTATAAATCTAATTATTTATAACTATAGCTATTTAGGAAATTCGTTACTACTAATATAGTATTAAGCTTTTAATTCCTAAGGTTCCCTTTTAATACCTTATTAGGAAATTAATAATATAGATTTCTAGTAAAAGAGATCTCTATTATTAATTATTAGCTATTAATATTCTTTAAGAAATAGCTAAATAATATCTTATGAAAATGTTTAAATATAAGTAATATTACTAAATTACTTACTACTTTCTATTTTACTTACTTTTTTCTAGTAACTAATTTAGTAGTTATATATATAAAGTAAATTATAATTATATAGAAAGATATCATCTTTACCTACTAATTTCTATATACTATTAGTAGCTTAGATTTTAATCTTTTTATTTATATACTAATTTACCTAGTTATTCCCTATTCTCTATTATTTAAACTTAATATTAATAGCTACTTAGCTAAAGAATAGTTTAACCTTTATCGTTACTAGGGTATATTATTATAGTAGTAAAAAAAAGTATATAAAGTATAGAAGTAAAAAGAAATTATTAATAGTTAGACTATCTGTAGTAATAAAGATAATAGAGGAGATAAAAATAAGGAGTAATAATAATAATTAGCTTAAGAGAAATAATTAATTACTATAAATAATTACTATAAGTAATAGTAATAATATATTTATTTATCTTAATTTTTATAAATAAATAAGAGAATTAAATTTAGTTATTTACTTTTCCTATAGTATTTCTGAATAGTTTTTTTAGGTACTTATAACTATTTATTACCTAAAATTATGTTATTTTAGGTACCTATAGCTACCTATAGGTAATACTATAGGTATTTAAAATCTTATAGACTATTTGGGCCAGACCTATGGGTAAAGTAATTACCTAACCTATTTTTTGGGTAACCCACGGGTACCCATGGGTTGGGTAATTGCAAGCCTAGGCCAACTCTCCTGCCTGGTGTTTTACACACAAAGCTGTTGCAGGAAACCCAGAACATTCGTTGCAATGCGGACTTGATCCGACCACAACAGAGATGCGGACTTATACTCTCCCTGGTTGTTGTTCGTTCGTTGCCGATGGCGCTACTGAAGTCGTTGATCAGCTCCGAGGTGGCTAGGGCATGTCAGGCGTAGAGCGCCGTTACTTGAAGACCCGTCTCTTGTTCTTCTCCGCCCCTCTACAACTGCAACCGCATGCTCGCCTATGCAGACCGCATCTCTCTGGCTGGTTTCGAGCCCGAGGACCTTTTCAACCTCATGGAGAGGCTGTGGAGTTGAAACCTGGAATTGGTTGCCAATGGAATGACCTGTGTCGGCACTGCAGATACGCTCAATACTCGTTGTAACAGAGAGCAGTATCTGTTAGGCATCCGCTTCCACGGAGCCATCATTAGCCTTCCAGTTGGCATGATTTCTAATGCAAGAGTACTAGATGAGAGACTTGAGGGAAACGCGTATGGCGGAGAAACGAACTTTGAGGAGAGGTCATTGATGAGGATTAAATAGTTAGTTACTCCGTGCGACGGAGGTGACCCCTTTATTTTACGTCGTTTTGCTGTTGTAGACAATGCACTTTGATTTTTATCGAGTCGGAGGCTCGATGCATTCGTGTCGTCGGGGCTGGGAAAAGTCGACACAGTCATTCAAGCCCTGGTGCTATGCTTGAGCTATTCACGATCACAGGAAAGATTTAGGGAAGATAAACCCCATGGCATTAAACAACATCCAACGCTTTTTCCTTGGTCAAGTTGCGCTTTTATAAACGACCCCAGTCTGAGAGCGAGTGAGAGACAGATTCACACAGTTTGATATTGCAAATTAATAGGGGTCCAAGCGAGAGCATCGCAACTTCGACTTTGAAACCAAATCAGACTCTCCAAACGAAAGACGGCTTTGGTAACCGGCCGTTTGTGGGTCGAAAGATGTCAATCAGGCTGTCGGCCCGTCCCTCATCCAATCATGAACCATGACTGGTGCAACCCTCGGCCTGGGAGCCATCTGTTCGTCACGAAAGTCCGCTTTATTCAAGTGACAGCCCCCTTCATTTATAGTCGGCGAGAATTACCTTAGCCAAACACCAAGATGGCCAGCTGGGACAACCGAACCAGACAGATAAAAGACTTCTGTCCAACCAGCTGGCCTGGCTATTCTCCCTTCCTCGGCATTCTCTCTTTAACCAACCGACTTTGCATTCACTCTTTTGTTTAATTTCGAAACCCGCCAAGATGCGGACTTCTACTATCGCTGCCATCGCCGCCCCGCTCGCTGCGCGAGCCGTCGTTGCCGGTCAATACGACGATTGGAAGTTTGGAAACATGTTCAACCTCGGCCCCGCCAAGAGTGCCATCACCAAGGCGACCTACACCCTGGTTGCTCCCTCTATCCCCTGTGGAACTGTCGTCGACGACAAGAAGGCCCAGCCCTGGATGTCCATCTGGGTTGGCGTTTCCCAGTCGCTGAGCGACCAGGGCACCGATCTTTTCCAGCCTCTGTTGAACTGGGCCCCCAACAACGCCCAAGAGTACGAAGTCTTGTAGATTTTTGGGTTGCAATTCGACTAACAACGTCTTCAGGGGATGCCCTGCGTCCAACTCCGAGTGGTGTGTTGCTGCAAGCACTTACACCAGTGGTGAGTGTTATCGTCGGCACCGGTATACAACTTTCTGGTCTGACACAATATATAGCCGGTGTGCAGAACGCGCAGCAATACGTCGCCATTCCCTCCAAGTCCGACGTTGACTTTGAACGTCAGTCTCCCCTTTCCGCGCGGTCTTTCCCCATAGCTTACACAACAGTAGTCGTCTACGACTCTTCCAAGGGCGTCAGCCAAAAGGTTTGGATCAACGGAGCGCTCGTCTCCCAGCAGACGGACAGTATGCATCATTCCAACTCCTTCACATGTGTAAAGTAGCTAATACAACATCAGAGGACAAAAACGGCAAGGCGCCTACCTACATCTACTCCAGCAACGAGTGCTACAAGGGAACTTGCGGAACCGTCGCTGCCTACTGTAAGTCGTGCTTGCCGATCCCAGAACATTCCCTGAAACTGACGATGCGCAGCTTGGAGCAACTTGACTGTTACTCTCGCCGCGGCCGACGCCAACTTCGGCAAGACTTTGCAGCTCACTGGCGCGACATCCTCCGGTCTGAAGACGTCTGACAAGGGCAAGACCTGGCACGCGGACTCCATCAAGATCAACGAGGACTACTTTTACGCCGACGGCTCCAAGAAGAAGTGCTAAGGGCTTGCGTAGCGCTTACGTTCACAGGTTGACCTCCTTGACAGGGTTACTTTGTACATTATTTCTCTTCGTAAATACCAAAGCAGCCATGGAAGCTGTGGATTTCTCTTCGCTACATCACTCGTGAAATTAAAAGCCAGAATATTACTACCTGATGCCATCTGCCGAATTCGTCTTTACGAAGAAAAGATCCAAGGAAATGGCGTGGAGAGCATCGGGTGCAACGACAGTCATGCAGTCAGCTGAAGGAAAAGGCTTACCTATAGCCGACAGACCCAGCACCTCTCTTCAAGGTACGAATAGTGTCTTTGTGCCTGCGGAGTCTTGCAACGTCCGGATATTTCTGGAAGGGTGTGTCGTAGGCAAACTTCGGGCGGTACGAGGCATATGCGACCTATCATGATTGAGGATTGAGAAGGAAACTTCGTGGACGATACCTATGAAGCTGATCATGTCTTGTCTCCTACTAGGATCGACCTCATTCAGCCACCGGAACATGGAAAGGATAAGCAGCCACTGCGCCGCATAACATGCACCAAGCAATGTAGGTGAGCGAGACAGTTACGTCACCACTCGAGAATCCGAGGTGACATCCAAGTGAATCCGAGCCAGTTGGGATCACAGCAGAAAACTAAGCTTAAACGGATCGTTCGTAGCCCCACAGGTTAGTTTCGTTTGAATGCTGGTAAGATCCTGCCCATCATGTCGTGGCTCTCTCGGTTGCTAATGGATGTTGAGGTCGCATCGCCGGGCGAAGGCTGTGCAAGTCTGGGTAAAGCATCGTGGGCTTGTCAACGCCCGAGAAACGTGATATTGTAAACCACTCCAGATTCATCACAGTATTTTGATTGATGGTTCTGAAATGAGCGTCATCGATTTCAGTGATTGCGTGTCATTCGCAGTACAGTGATTACAGAGGAGCATATAAGTTATAACCAGGAACACCGGTCTCGAGGACACAGACTCAAGAGAGAATCACTCGCAACATCACAACTCGCAGTTCACCACCGCCATCTACGTTGACTCTCTATCCCATCACTAAGAGCTCCCACATCAGAAACTATCAGCTCCCTCCCTTCAACATGCGTATCTCCATGTGGTCTTCTCTCCTGATGGCAGGCTCTTGCCTGGCCCAGGGTGACCTTGCCGCCCTGCTCGCCTCCCAAGACGACCTCAGCACTCTTCTCGAGCTCGTTGGCCTGGTGGATGGCCTTGCCGAGACCCTCTCCTTATCTTCCAACATCACCATCGTCGCACCTACGAACGAGGCCTTTGCCAAGGTGCCTCGCAATATTCCTGAAGGTGAAGCCATTGAGCTCCGCAACGACTCTGTCGCCATCGGGGCTCTCCTCGCCAACCACGTCTTCAAGGGAGTTTACCCATCCAGCGCCGTTACCAATATCCCCACCTTTGCTCAGACATTGCTTGACGATTCCTATGTCATCGCACGCCAACCATTTTCCAACTTCACCGGCGGCGCCTACAACGGGCTGGTCAAGAATGGAGACGATGTGTGCATCATTTCTGGTGAACAGACCATCTCCACCGTCACTCAAGCTGTCAGTGTTTCTCTTGGCGTGTCATTGTCTCCATGCTAACCGAAAGAATAGGACATCACCCTGGGTGGCATCACCATCCACAAGATTGATACGGTTCTCTCATTCGGTGCCCCATTCCAGCTCTTCACGGTTCGAGCGGGCTACCTGGCCATGAACGCCGCGCTGGAGGCAGCCCATCTGGGCTTTGCGTTCGGCGAGACTGGTGCCGACGTCCAGGGCCTCAACATCTCCGACTACACCATCTTCGTGCCCACCGACGAGGCCTTCAAGTCGATTGGTTCAGTTCTCGAGTCAGCCGACCTGGAGACTCTCCAAGAGGTCCTTCGCTACCACATCATTCCCAATAACGTCATCTTCTCGCCTTCCCTGGGCAACGTTACCGTTCCATCTCTGCAAGGCAGCAATCTCACCTTCACCGTCTTGCCAGACGGATCTACTTGGGTGAACAATGCCAGAATCACATTCCCCAACTCCATTCTCTACAACGGCGTTGCACACGTCATTGACAGGTAAGATGAATGCCCTCCGACGGAAGTGATTATGCTGACCCAGCTTGCCGTCAGCGTTCTGAGCCCCGGAGACTTTGACCGAGCTTCCTGGAAGCCGTCCGCCACGGCCTCGGAGCGCTTGGCGTTCCCCAACGCAACGTCTGTTTCTAGTCTTCCATTCTCGACCGTCTCTTTTGCAACGGACCTGATGGGATATACGACAACACCGCTGCTGCTTCAGACCGTTGCAGCTGTTGCGACCCCTTCCTCTGCGGCCAATGCCACTGCCACGCCGTCTGGCCAACCGGTTCCTGTCCCCACCAACGTTGCTGGTGGAATGCTGCCGGGTGTAGCTTTGGCTTTCTCTTTTGCGGTGGGCGTGGCTGCGCTGTTGATCTAGGACTCTACAATCACGAGAAGAGGAACCCCACGACATGAGGGCCTAATCAAGCTTGCGTGCTAACACTAGACCGATACATCATACACATTTCATGACCGATGTTTGCATGAGCGGAACTGAAAAAGCCTTTGGCAAGTTTTACAATCTTGTATCTGTGATTGAGTTCGGTAAAGGACGTCCCCAGGGCCACCTGTGAAGGTTGAAAACTACCACTGCTATAGAAAGACAAGATTTGCTATACAGATCTCCCGTGACCCTGGGTTGCCATTAGCATTTGACCTACGGTATCCTTATTGAGTGCATTTTCCGCTTCACTAAGAGACTGCGCAACTGCAGTTGCACCTCGCCCAACTACATCAGCTCCGTATATAGCCATTGACTCCTCCCGCATAGCCGCATCTCCAGCGGCACGCAGCCTAACTAGCAGCTTGATGTAGTTGTTTGAGTCAATGATTGCGTGCTGAAGACCTTGTCCTCGAACTTCACGTCGAGCGTTAGCATCGAATTCCATGCGCTGACGAGAGGAGATGGAAGCGCGTCTACTTACAAGGCAACATTGGATGTGCCGCATCTCCAGCCAGGGTAACTCTTCCGTCATGAGTCTCCCACGCTGATGGCAGCCAGTACTTCATTTCGTCAGCATAGCAAGAGCTCCCGTCGGGCGTCCATTCAAGTGCAGACTTGAAAGGCTCGCAGAGTCCTTGCAGGTCTGACTTGGCGTAGTCGATTGCATCCTGACCGCTGAGTGTAACCGAGTGGCCCCTCCAGATCTTGACCCAGAAGGTCTCCCACGATGCGATGTCTTTGGGGTCATCGACCGCCATGACTGCACTCTCGGTCAGTTCCAGAACACTCACAAGAGCGATTGACAAAAGACTTACCACCGCAACCCGCCATGACACCAGGGCCAAGCATCAAAGCACAAACCGAGTGAGCCTTTCGAACAGCTGCTACCTTCTCCGCGTCGCCATACCTGACGTTGCAGTTTGCGATACAAAACCCTGAAGGAAGCGGTTTGCCCTTTTCGGGACCAACCAGCAACTCCCGCACTTTGGACGATGCACCGTCTGTTCCCAGAACATAGTCAAACTCGTAGCTTCTTCCATCGGTAAACCCGAGTTGCACCGTTTCGTCTCCGGGCGTGAGTTCACTGACGGCTTTTCCCCACTGGATATCCAGGCCGTCCGCAAGCACCTCCCGGAACCGACGCCGACTAACTCGCCGGGCACCGGGAGTGGGGTTCCGGAAGAGAACTTCGCCGGTGTTGCCGTCAAACACCGGGATGCTCTCGTCCCACTCGTTGAACTCCAGGTGCGGGTTACAGTAAGCTTTGGAGAAGTTCTTCAGGATGTGCTCGGGCAGAAGCTGCTTCAGAGTAGACATGCCCCAGTGAATCAGGATTGTCCAGTCGCGAGGTCGCGCGTCGATGCTGGCATCGCGTTCAAAGATGGAAACGTCGAAGCCATGCTGATGAAAGTCAGCGTACATGCGTCGCCGAAGTTGAGGCTGCATTGAGAACAGGTACCTTCTTGAGGCCTTGGGCGACGATCAGACCAGTCAACCCCGCTCCGACGATGGCGACTTTCTGGCCCCCCGGCGCCTGATGTGTCGTCCGTGTTTGAGATAGCCATTGAATATTGAGATCTGGCAGCGGGAAGGCGTATCACTTGAACTGTTGAGACATGTGCTCTTGCTAGCAATCATTCGAAAGAGCAAATAGCTTGGAGCAGCATAAGTAGCGTAGAAGGATCTTCCAACATTCTGCGCCGGTCGTCTATGGGAATCATAACCGCCTTTACACTTTACCCTTCTCGGTGGGTTCTTCAGACGAAACCTTGAAAACTCCGCAGTCGTCATGCACAGCCAACGATGCCCCATCTCCGAATCCGAGTCGACCTCTAAGACGATGCCGCTGTTGCCAGCCTCTGTCAGTGCCTGTTGATGGCCGGCCCTCCTTTCTCCAGATGCAGCGGACCGAAGCGAGGATGTTGTGGGTACTGAATTTTGGATCCGGCAGCAAAGTTCAACTCGGCCGAATGCCTCTCAGGTGATTCTCTTTGCGATGGATTGAAGACGATCAATACGCGAGTGGTCACAGTTTCGGTTGTTGCAAGCATGCTATCAGTTGCCGATGAAATCAAACGCAGCGCACTTAGCCGATCAGATATCTGACCCACTTTTATTAATCAACCAATCAGATATAGCTAATTTTCTATTTCAAACAGTCAATCTTACACTCTATATTATACCTAATTAATTTAATATTAGTAGAGATATGGAATAACTATAGTCTAGCTTCCAGACTAATAAGAAGTCAGCAAAAAAAGAGGATATAGCTACTATATACTCTTAATAAAATTTAAATCTGCAGTATTCAGTATTATAAATACAGACTAAACTCTATTACTAGTTACACTATAAAAATAGTTTTTATTACTAAGCTTACTACTTTTAGGAAGTATAAAAGTTAATTTAAGGGAGATTCAGATTAAAAGTATACTTAATATAAAAAAGATTATATAGCTATAACTTAGTATATACTCTACCTATAATAACTAATAACCTATATTCACTATATATTATATTTATATTAATACTACTAATTAACTCTCCCCTACACTATTAATTAAATCTAATAATACTTCAGACTATATTCAGCTTCCCTCTATCTTAATTTATTATTTCCCAGATTAGAGATATATTAAATACCAGTAAGGTATTATCTCAAGATCTTAATAGCTATAATACTATTAAGAATCTCCTCTAGGTAATATAGAGAGATAGATATTTTATTAATAATAATTTTATCTTAAAGAAAAACTCTTAAGGTTAGAAAAGCTAAATTAAGAGTGAAAGTCTCTTTATTTATAAAATCCTAATTAGAAATATATAAAATAAACTTCCTAAAATATTAATAATATATAGATTCTAACTAACTATATAAATAGAATCTTCTAAATATACTATTATTATAATAAGAAAAACTATCTTAATATCCTCTTTAAAACCTAGTCTATATCCTCTATAAATATTTATCTCAGACTGAAGTATTATATTATTAAAATAACTACTCTAAAACTTATTACCTCTAATAATAATGATAATAAAGTAGAAATACTACTACCAGTAAAATAATATTACTTTACTCTAGTTACTATATTAAAATCCTAAGTTACAAAATCTCTCAAACTTACTATTAGCTTCCTTATTAATATTAATAACTTTTTTATAACCTTCTAAAACTAATATTTATAGTCCCTCTTATACTAATTCTATCCTAATCTCCTCTACTAACTCCTATTATCTTATAAGATTCTAAAAAACTAATTATCTATATTATATATAACTAAGAAAGTCTAAATTAAAATTCAACTTTATAAAACTCTCATAAAAATCTACCTCTCTTTTAATCTCTAAACCTTACCTAATAGATATATAATTATTATAATTTTCAGTTACTTCCTTAATAAATCAGAAAAATAAACCTAATACCTCCTAACCCTCTAATATTAACCTAATACTTACAACAGCAAGAATATTACTAATATAATATATAATATTACTAGAAATTAGGATATTATTAATTATATAGATATACTAATCTCAGATAATACTAATAATAATAATACTTATATATAATATCTTTTCCCCCTCCTCTCAAATAAATATACTAATAATAATACTTAAGATTGGAGGATAAAATACTATAAGTATATTCTTAACCTTATCAGTTAAGTATTTATATATAATACTAATAAAAATACTTTTAAATAAGAATCTAATAATTACTTTAATATTTAATATCTATAAACAGACTTTAAGCTCTAGTATACTTAAAAACTAGTTAGTAAACTATAAAATATTATTAAATATATTAAATTATCTTTATAATATACTAAGAAGTTTTTAATAATTCCTAATAGTTCTAAGATTAATACTACTAATAATAATTTTACATTATAGAAAAAGTCTCCCTAGGAGTTATAACTAATACTAAATAATAATATAAAATAGAACTCTATATACTTAATAATCTAGTAAGCTCTTACTAAAAGGAAATAGATTAATAGCTTCATCCTCAATAATAAGATAATACCTCAAACCCAAAACTATCTTAATAATATTAATATCCTTACTAATAAAAACTAGTACCTACTTATTAAAATTAGAGATATCCTTAAACCTCTTTACCTTCAGACTATAAAATACTAAGAGTAGGGTAAAAATAATAGTTACAGTTAACTCTGGGAGGTTATAACAGATATAGAATACCTTATAGATTATCTTAAAAACTGGAAGAAACTATTTAATAAACTTACAGATAAAGAGATTAATCTTACAGCCTTACAGATTACTAATACCTAGTTATTAATATTAATAATACCTCTAAGGTTAATAAGATCATCTCAGTAAAATTAAGTATTATAATTGTAAGTAGTATCTATTATTAATATCCCTAACTACACCCACAGTAAATATATATCTTATTAATAAATAACCTATCTCCAGAGGGTTTATAATAGTCACTTTAACTCTACTAATTATTTTTAACTATTAATACTTAATAGATAGCAAATATTAAATAAATACTATATAAAACTTAGTAAATCTTATCTTTACGCTACTATTATAATCCTCCACCCTAAATAAGGATTATAATAGCTTAAAAAGCAGTAGAGTAACTTATATTAATAGGAATAACTTTATAAAGCGAAAATCAGGCTGGAGGAATACTAAAGATAGTAGTATACCTATAAAGCTACTTCTCACCTAACGTTACTACTTACTTACAGTATATTTACTTCCCTTATTTTAAAGCTAGCCTCTAAAGACTCTAAATACTATTAATAGCTTAATAGTTAAACCTATAAAACCCTTACTAATAAAGTAGATAAACTAAATTAATATTATCACTAAGTAACTAAATAACTAATTACTAATCCTATTTAGTAGTAAATTTCACACTAGTAGATCTACCTAACTTTCAGCCACCTTACCCTCAACATTCTAGTAATACCTATAATAGCAACTAACTATAAGAAAGTTTTTAACCTTACTAAGCTTATATTAATATTATAGAAGCTCTCAATAAAACCTATAATATTAGAGTATATATAATACCTCCAGAACTAGCTTTAAAATAATATAGTAAATATTAGAGGCTATTATTTTATTCGGAAGTAAATATAGTAACTAGAAGTAACAAAAAAGTAATAAAGAAGTAACAACAAAGTATCCCTAGCCCTTCAACACTATAAATAAGTAAGTATAACTATAAAACCACTTCATAATAGCTTTATTAACCTCTTAAATAGATATTTTATATCAGATTAATCAGATATCTAATCAATCAGTCAATCAGAGACCCTATTTTATACCAAACAGTCAATCAGAGACCCCATATCATGCCTGATTGATCGGTTAAGTGCGCTGATCAAACGAGCGACTTTGGCCGAAGACCGGTCAAGTTCAACTAGCTCAAATTGCTGATGAGTTACGGCGACGCGTGGAAGGCATGACAATGAGGGAATGGGGCCTGTTCATGTGTGTAACATCGAGGTCGTGTTTGAGACCTCGATAACATACGAGCAGGTGTAATTGAGTAGATTATGAATGAATTAGATTCAATTCAGGGCCGTATCAATGATATCTGCTCACAACGCAAATGTCATCAAGCTAGATAGTTTAGCCAGCTTCAACAGTCAGGCCAGATCTACTAGAATGAGCGGTAAATGGAGGTTTATACTTGACAGCTTTGATACTTATCGAACTGAAGAACCTTTCACATGACGACTTTCATGTATTTTACTACTAATGACCCTTTGTCATCTCTTAGACCTGGACCGTACTTTCATTTAAATCTCTTCATCGCTCTCGTCGCTCCCATCGCTCTCGTCGCTCTCGTCGCTCTCGTCGCTCTCGTCGCTCTCGTCGCTCTCGTCGCTCTCGTCGCTCTCGTCGCTCTCATCACAGTCTATCCCCAAATCCGCCCATAGAAAGCCATCCTTGAACCACTTACTATCCCACTGACCCCGAACCTGAGCAACGAATTCATCGACACTGTGTCTAAACTCCTCAACAGGGGATGTAACCCATGAGCGAAGCATCGTCTTCACCTCCGTTTCAAGCCCCCTCTCTCCCGGATCGAACCTGTGGCCGCCTTCCAGCACGTGTCTCGCCATCTCAATACGCAGTCGATCCGCCAGTGCAGGATTCTCGACGTCTATCCCTTCAAGAGACCCAAGCATAACACCGAGTCGCACAAGGTGCGGCCTCCAGCTCGGATGGACGCGAACAACGGCCTCTTTGAGCTGGGCCCAGTCATCGTGGTACGGCCGACCGTCTTCCGCCAACTCCGTGATGAGCTCAGTGAGCCGCTGGACGAATTCTCTTTCCATGGCGGTGTTGGCGGGAAGAGCAAACAGTCGGACTTTCAATCGGAACACGTTTGGCAGCCTACAGGGTTCCCGATCGAGATCTCGTTGCCATTGGGGAGTTCGGAGCGCCTGGACGCGAGCGAGGGCGTCCTCGAATATGGGGAGAGTCGTCGTCTTCCATTGCTCAAAGTCACGCAAATCACTCTGCCCTGCTACTTTGGCTGTTGAGCTCGCGAAGAGAACTTCGAGAAGTGGTGTGTCGCCACTCTCAATGTGTGCATCGAGAAGTTGCCTGGCAAAGTTTTGCATCATCTCCGGACTGACGCGTTCTGCTGGATCGGCTACCGCCTCACTCCACGGCATGTGCATCGATTCTATCAGATGCTCGACGCCGCATTGAATTGAAATGCTCCTGTGGGAGATGGAGAGCCAGTGAAGCCCGGCTTCTGACTCCTTCAGCGTCGGGGTGCGGCGTATCTTCTTGGTGATGGTCTCAAGCCAAGGAGGCGGGCATGCCTCGGCCATTGTGACTGACCGTATCATCTCAAACGCATAGCGAGGAAGGTTATCTCGGCTTGCGGCAAAGTTGAACAGGAGCCGTGGTTCAACTGGAAGGATTGGAAGGGTCTGGCCAGGAGGTATGGTAAAGTCGTTTCTCTCGAGGAAGCTTACCATCCACAGACGGTGATTTTCCGCAGACTTCTTGATGACCTGGCCTATCAGACCTACCAACTTCGCCTTGATGCTTTCATTCTTCACAGCATCCCACTTCCAATTGACGAAGAGCTGGCGGACGGGTGTTTCTGAGCCCGTACTGGTGACGCGGGGCAGATTTTCGCCAGCCTCGACCTCTTCCCCACGCTCGCTGAGAGCCGCTGCCAAAGGAACAGCGTGTTGTTCCAAAAGATCCATGATTGTGTCTGCAGCCTGCTCTGTGATCGTCTCCGACATGAGAGTGTCGTGCAGACTCTCTATAACTGCGGCGCGAATGTCAATGTGACGCGCCTTCTGGAGTAGGTTGGCAAGAATCTGAAGAGATGTCTTGATGTCCAAGGATGGGGTATTGCTGAGAAGCTTAGCTAGCATCTTGACCGTTGTGACTTTGACCAGCGGAGGCGGTTTAGAAGATTCATCGGAGGCAACTTTACGTTCTTCCTTGATCCTTTTGGCCTGCTCATCGAGCTTCTCCAAAACTCCCCTGGCAATGTCATCCAGAAGTCCCTTGGCTTGAGCTGGAGGAAGGCGATTCAATAATCCCGTGTGCAGGAGCGTTCGATGCCATGCGCTGTCGCTGGGCCTCTCGAGGATAATATGTCGGATTATAGGGAAGGCCAACGATGGCCGATCGCTTCCGATCAGAGCACGAACCAGGCGCATTGCAAGACGAATGCGAGGTTTCGCATTGGAGTCTGACTTTTCAGTTTCTTCTACTTTTCGGAGAACCGACGATGCGACGCGCGATAAAAGAGACGGAGGTCCTAACCGGAGCAAATTCTCGGGCACGGAAGGGTGACGACCGTGCTTCGAATCTGCCTCGATGCTCTCCATGAAGTCTTGGTCAAGGTAGAGTCCAGGATACCTCACATCGGAAACTGAAGGGAACGGCGCCTTGAGGATAGAATGATCAGCGCCATACCGAGTATTGGTGTAGAGCAGGTGAGCCGCGAACATGCCATCTATCGATTTGGCGGAATGTGGCCACCTCAGACGAGAAAGAGTCCAGAAACCCTCAGTCAACTGGCCAACGATCAAGAATGTGTTGATCCAGTGAGCCTCTTTGTCGAAATTGCATTCTCTGACGTACGGATGCCAGAGACTGAGAAGCTGGTCGATGACCCTGGCCGGGACATATCGAGAGTCAACACGCGTTTCCAGGATGGCCTCATATCCTGCGTCAGGGTTCCATTCCGTCGGCACTTCAGCATCATCAACGTCGGGAACACGAGGTTCGGGCCGTGCTGGCAGCTCAGCCTTCAAGTCGCGAGGAAGCTTGATGTTGTTGCGTTTAAAGATGTGGGCCCAGAAGAATGTACCCTCCGACTTGGTCATTCCATCGCTGGTGAGATTATCAAGAGCGTGACGCCATATTTTGCGAATGCGTCTGTCGCGCTCAAGCTGATCTCCAGTGCTGTGGACGTATGCCTTGAGGGCGTAATTGTAATTGTCCACAAAAGGGCCGATGGCTGCTCGCGACTGATTATCACTGGGAGGAGGCGTCAAGAGAACCTCGGGGCTGGCGAATGTGAGGGCCTCGACCCTCGCATACACGGTTGGCAACTGACGAAAGTCCGTGATGGCAGCAACGGGGCAGAGGTACTGTATCGGCAGACCTCTGGGCCAAGGACTTCCCAGTTCGAGCACATCAGGGAAGTGTCTGGGACGATAACCTCTCCAGAGCTCGTCGCGCGCTTGGGACAGCGTGTCCAGAAATCTAGCAGATGGAGAGCTGAGATGCTTGGGGCAGCTGATGTTGTGAAGAAGCCCGGTAATCTGGCGAGGGTAGAGCTTTTGAAGACCAGGCTTTAGCAGAAAACGCTCCGCGTCAATGACCAGGCAAATGGTAGGCTGCCAGATGGCCTCGAAGACCTCATCGTCTGTCAAGTGATATCGCTTCTGGACGGTAGCTTCTGCCCGGAGTCGCTTCTCAACGACCTTGCCAGGCAGGGCAAGTGTGTTGTGCCAGTCCCGTCGCTGGAAGCTGGGTTCGGCGAGAGCCATCGCAGCCGTCTCCAATAGTTGTAGCAAAACTCGATTAGCGTCCTCGACGTGCGTCTTGATGTAAATCTTGGAGTCGTCGAGTTGTCGCTGGGCTAGGGGAAAGCTGAGAAGATTGAGCGTCTCAGTGAGAGTCCCGTTGGTCGAATAGACTTGTTTGACCGTGTTGGGGTCCTTATTGAACCGTCTAGCCCACAGGAGGGTATCTGAATAGAGCTGCAGAGATCCGTGAGCAACGCAGAGACTGAGAGCTGATGTGGTCCAGAACGCCCTGCCCTGCCAGTCGCGCGATGTTGCGGCCTTTGACTTCCGACTCGCGAGGCTGGCTTCGACACGACTTGCCAGATCTGAGTCGTGATTTGCAGGAGCGCTCGCGGCTTGTGCTAGCAAAGCCTCCAGCATCACAATGTCGCCCTTATGGGACGTCGGCTCTCTCGCAATCTCGGTGATTGAGAGCTTCCCTTGGATCGAGGGATAGAGGAAGTTCCCATTGGTGTCGGAAGATATGAATCTCCTGAAAAGGGCAAGAGACTCGTTGGGGTTGTCTTTCGCCAACATGGTAAAAAGGTCTGCCGGCCAAGGCCCTTTCAGTTTCGTCACCAGTTCATCGAACAGAATCGAGTTGTTGTCGTCAATGAGACGGAGCTTTGAATATTGTATGATGATTCGGAACAGCCGGTAGGATATCGTGGGGTTCACATTACGCAGAAGTGTCATGACGCTCTTCGGTGTTGTGAAATGTGACTCGCGAGTGGCGCCGAGAAACTCTGCAAGGTAGCCTTCCACCTGGGGCCGTCTGACCCGAGGGTGCTCCCAGAACTTGACGATTCTGAACATGAAACCGTCCAAGCTGATGTCGAGACAGTCTGCCAGCTCCGAATGCTGTGACATAAGGCGGCTGAGGAGCTCGAGAATATCAAAAGGAAGATCGTGGTCAGCGCCCAGTCCCTTGCGACAAAGGCGCTTGGCAATGGGCGTGGCCAGCTTCGCCATGAAAGCTCGAGGGTCTACAGGCAGAGGACCGTCGTGGTCTACGAACTTCTTCAGCAACCTCTTTGCGAAGCCGTAGTCATTGTTGACGAGTTGGTCGAACGTGTCTTCGTCGATGATCGTACTGCGCGGATCGCGGGAAGAGAAAATGGCGTCCTCGAATTGCTTCTCGTAGATGTCGGGATGAGTCCTAGTCCGCAGTAGAATGGCTCGTTGGCTTTGCGACCATCGTGAGCCTGCTCGTTCTTGTTCAGCAACCTTTTCTGTTGTGCAGGCGGGTATTATGCGCTTGTAGAAGAGTTGTAATGGGCGGGAGTCGGTATTTCTCTCGCTGAGAAGAAGATCCACCAGCTCGGTAAGTATGACACGCCTTTGCGAACGTCCTCGTGATAATGAAGCAGTCTTGGCCAGCCCGTGGCAAAAGAGCTTGACGTCGTTGACGCTCAGGTCATTCAAGATGCTCATGATGCCAGATGCTCCTCCAGCAGCATCCCACACTTTGCTCATTGCCTCAGGGGACCGCACAGCTTTCACGAAAGCCTCGATCGCGGCATGGCTTTCCCTCAAGCTATCCGACTGGCGCAGTCCGGCGACGATGGAGATGGGGTCGTGGTGGAGCGGGGTCCAAACGGAGAAGACGGACTGCGGGATAGCTTCTTGCGTCACTGCGCGATGAAGATGAGCCGTGATGAGGGACGCATCGGAGGTGGTGGAGCGCAGGAGCTGCAAGTACCTTGCCACCTCGGGCGGCGTGCCGT
Organism: Colletotrichum lindemuthianum; assembly: GCA_001693025.2. Lineage (NCBI taxonomy): Eukaryota > Fungi > Ascomycota > Sordariomycetes > Glomerellales > Glomerellaceae > Colletotrichum > Colletotrichum lindemuthianum. The sequence continues at coordinate 51,396 of MASP02000093.1, read as the reverse complement.
TGCGGAGGACGTTGTTTGTGATCGACGGACACGGAGGCCATGTTGACGTCGCTGCGAATGCTCCGAAGGCCGAGGCCGGACGGCCAGAGTTGCGGTCTGTTCGAGTGACCTTGAGTCTAGTGACCAAAATGGTGCAAGGAAATGAGCAGGGTGCAGTCGACGCTGGCACTCAAGATGCTAGTAATGAGGGTATGCTGAGAGGTCTATCAAAAGATTGCTAGGGATGGGGCCCTTATATACGGGCTACGATTCTTGTTGTGCAGGGTGAAACTTCACCGAGGCCAAAAGTGAATACCAAGATGAGGCCGCTTCAGTCCGGCTGACGGCGCAGCTGCTGCTAGTGAATGCGGAATAGAGACACTGACGCATGCGTCGGTCAGGCTATCAAAGCCGAGTGCGAAGAGTCAGAGCATACTGAGGGTTGATGGGATTTGACACTCTAGCAGAGACGTAGCCTCGCGATACATCATACACGGAGGATCATGGCTCGAACAGAAGATGGTACCATCGAATGCTATGTACTACACAGTCAAGTCGTACAGGACCGTCTTCGTTTGAGCTGCCAAGTTCTCCAGCTACTAATTGTCATGGATCATGTATGGTTGGACTCCGCCGAGCTCCAACAACACTAACAGACAATGTTCATCGTTTCCAGTCATCAGCTTCATCTACCGTCTTTCTCATCTCCAACGTGGCTTTTTCTGCTTCATAACGAGTCCTTTCTCTGCTGTCACTGCCGTCTCTTCGGGCTCTTTCGCTGTAACCTTGTCCATCGTCTTCATCCGCATACAGACACAAACTGGTTACACGATGGAGCCCACGAGCCAAGAGACTGTTAGCAAACGAGTTGGGTAATCTCTCGATCCTCCAGCTCCAGCTCTAGCTGCCAAGGGAGAATCACAGGATGACTAAGATGATGCTGCCGACGGACGGGGCTATGGCTCAAAGCTGATTCGTGCCCTCATTCACCATCCCCAATCATTCCGGCTTCACACGAGTCACACAGCATCTGGGCCAGACAGCCAAGCAACCTATGCCTCTTTGACCCAACCATCCCTGTCCTGTCCTGTCTGACTTGGAGCACGCGTCCCGCAGTCCCTCAATTAAGTCGACGTCTCGTCAATCGGGATTCCTAATGTTCCAACACTTCCTTCAACAGCGGAGCTGTCTGCTCTAAGGGGCAGCGTGTCTATATCGTATCATCTTCGTACGTATTCGTCGAGAACAACCGCTTGAAGTCGTCTCGAATCACTCGACCGACGTCGACACCGCCAGGACAGTCTCCGTCGAGCCGTGTCACGCGTGTCTTGTCCGCAATAACTTGACGAGGCCAAAGTCACTCAACCCACTCGCTCTCCATCGCAACCCCATCTCATCCCATACCGTACATACCATCCCGTCCATTCACCAGATTCCGTCGCCTTGACCGTTGCCCTTTGCGCCGCTGGTCCCCCCCTCACCGAGCTCGCCGTAGTGCACCCGGCTCCCTCCGAAAGCCACCCTCACCTGGATGGAGGATCCTCAACCACTACGTCCAAAGCAGGCCGCCTGTCTGGTCTGCCGCCGAAGCAAGATCAAGTGCGACTACTCACCGCATGAGAACAAATGCAAGCGGTGCATTCAGCTCGACTCTGAGTGCATTCGCCCGACCTTCCATGCCGGAAGACAGAAGGGCATCAAAAAGTAAGGCCCCTCTCCTCCCCTCTCCTCCGCGCCTCCGCGATCTCCATTCTCCGTCTGCTATGGATTTTCTTTAGCCTCGGACCCGTCATATTGTCTGATCTGGGGAACCCCGAATGGATCCCAACCCAAACGGCTAGGGTGATAAACACCATGGCTGCTACCGAGGCATCCCCGAGACGCGTCCACCCCTCCTCGGCCCTCAGCCCTCAGCCCTCAGCCCTGAGCCCTCACCTCACTCACCTTACCCACGTACATGAAGCACACAAGTTACATGGTGTTCTGCCTTATTGACTAGTGGACTCGCGTGGCAGCAAGCGCAAGGGTCTAGACAAAGCCCTCTATCAGATAGAGCAGGCCATCAAGCGGTCCAAGTCCGGGGAACACAGTTCCGAAGATGACAAGGCCATCGGCAATCTCCAGGCGCTCCTGGAGGGCTCTCGAAATGCTCGGTCAACTACCGCCTCCTCTCACCTAAGACGAGGGTCATCTCAGTTCAACAGTCCCGACCACAACCCCGACCTCTCATCTGACGACGATGATGATGAAGATGAACTGGACAACACGCCAGACAGCAGCCACACCTACATGAGCTTGCACCATCACAACGAAGAGAGCCTGGCCATCGACGATGCTGAGAACCCCCTCCAGCTGCTGGCGCGCGCCTCCAACCTCCAGCTGTCGCCCAAGCCCATCAGCGGCCTCTCACCCAAGCAACCTGGACCTCGCGCCGGTCGCAAGAAGCAGCAGCAGCAGCAGCAGCAGATCCAGCAGCAAGTACAGCAACGGCAGCATCAGCAGCAGCAGCAGCAGCAGCAGCAGCAGCAGCAGACCCAGCAGCAGATTCAGCAGCAGATCCAGCAGATCCAGCGACAGCAGGCGGAGCATAGCGATGAGGATCTCGAGATGCAGTCCTTCTTCACCTCGGTACGCGTCAACCTCGACGTTGGCGACGACATCGACCCGATCAGCATGGGTCTCGTGACGGAAGAAGAAGCAGAGCAGCTCTTCGCGTTGTAAGTCCTGTTTTCGTTATTTTTCAACCCGCTCGACAAAACTCACCATCTTTGCGTAGCTTCCACAACAAGCTCGCTCACACCCGATGGGGTCTGGATCCCAAGATCTACACCCCGTCCTTTACGCGCGCCAGGTCTGCCTTTCTCTGCACCTCCATCATGGCGGCCTCGGCACTCTTCCTCCCGTCCGCCGGGGCCTTGTCCAAGAGACTGTCCAGCCACTGCAAGACACTCGCCCACCGAGTGCTGACGAGGCGACACAAGTCGGTCGAGATCGTCCTCGCCTTCATGGTCAACGTCCCGTGGCTGTTCCCCGGCCAGCACAGCACCGATGACGAGACTTGCTGGTACGTGAACATGGCAACCACCATCGCCATCGACCTCTCTCTCCACAAGCTCCACGTCCCCATGGAGATACTCGGTTCCGGTCCGGGCTCGAACATGGCCTTGACGCGCGGCGACTGCCTCGACCCGCGAACAGCCCTGGCCATGGACGGCTTCGGCCAGATCGACCACACGTCCGACCTCGGCCAGCGACTCCTCCGTCGCCGCGAGCGCTGCTGGATCGCCCTGTTCGTACTGGAGCGCGGCATGTCCCTCGCCCGAGGCCGACCTTACACGGTGCCCGTCACGCGCATCATCAAGGACTGCGACCAGTGGCACAGATCCAGCATCGCGGATCCCATGGACGGCCACCTCGTGTCCATGGCCGTCCTGCGCCGAGACCTCGACGGTCTCCTAAACACGGTCCGCGCCCTCTGCGACGGGTCGCAGGGCATATCGACGGACGGCGGACTCATCGCGCAGTCCATCCAGAGCGCCATCGAGCGCTTCTTTGACCAGTGGCTCACGGAATGGGGCTTCTCCATCGGCACCGGACCCCAGCGTCGCCTGCCGCCCTACGTCGAGATCCTCGTCACCCACACGCGGCTGTCGACCTACGGGGGCGTCATCAACCACCCGACGGCCCCGGTGGAGGTCCGACAGTTCTTCCGCACGGCCGGTCTCTCCTCGGCCGTGACGGTGATGCGCGCAGCCGTCCAGGGCGAGGCCCAGCTGCAGTCGATCCCGAACAACACCACCATCATGGTCTCCTTCGCCGCCTGCTTCGCGCTGACCCTGAGCGCCTACGCCACGGGCAGCTCGAACCTGGCACCGAGCATCAGGAACCTCGTTGAAGAAACGGCGGACGTGCTCGAACGCATTGGATCGGCCACGAGGCACAGAAACGGCCTGGCTACGCTCTACGGGAGATATCTTCGGCACATTGTCAAGCAGGCCGCCACGGCCACGGCCACCGTGGACGGCCAGCCCCAGACCACCACCACCACCATCCATCACGAAGTTCCTCTCCTCCATCGCACCAGCCAGCAGCTCAGCACGCCGTCCGCCGCCGTGGCCGCCTCGCCTCACGTGAACCCGATGGGGGGACCGCCCGTCTCGCAGCCGCCCTACATGGAGTCCCAGATGTGGCCGGGGACGTTCCAGTTCTCGTCCATGTCGGACGACCAGATTGCCGAGGTGCTCAACCAGCCGGGCAACGAGTTCGACCCTTCCTTTGCGGGTCTGTCGTGGGAGGACATGAACACCTTTGACTGGTTAAGCTGGCCCAACCTCGCGGAATTTGCTTCGTAAAAGTCTGACTTTTTTTCTCTCTCTTCGTCGTCAGGCACACTACTACTACTACTACGCCTTCATGGTCTCTACCGGGGCAGCGAATTGCCATTGCGTGAGCTGGCGCAGCTGCTCCATGAATACGAACGTCAACACGGTGTTTGGCCTGCAGCACACGATTAGCCGACACCCGTCATCGTCTTTTGTTTGTTTGTTTGTATGTTTGTTTTCGGGTTCTTTCGACTTACGTCAACCTCAGCCATGCAGGCGTCCATCCCCTCATCAGAAATCTAGGTCCCTCCTCTCGAAGACCAGCCCGGACGACGTGAAGCAAGGACTGGGTCGTCATTGTCAGTTAACATCACCAATCCAGCACCAAGTCCACTTACACTCCCGCCTGGGCCGCTGGCGGCAGCGCTCTGGATTCTACTCTTCAGGACGTCTGCCGGCGCGCAGATGGTCGTCGCGGCGGTTCCGGCAAAGAAGGATGCCAAGGCGTGTGTTTTGATGTCGTCCTTCATGTCGGTCTTTGCCAGGATGTATCGCTTCGCGGTCGAATATCTGTTTTGTCTCCTTGAGTCTCCTGTTCATCACACGGGGGTCGTCCACTCCTTGAGCACTTACGTGGCAATTTGTCCCACGTCTATAGTCGTTGTTAGTTTTCATCATGACACTCATTCGGCACAGTGCTGGACTTACTCATGAGGATGCTGCGAACGACGTTTGCAGAGATTCCTCTGCCAAAAGCCCCGATTCCTTCCTCCCGCCCGATTCTGTAAAGGCCCTCGAGAGCGTTGGAGTAGGCGAATCGCTCGGTGACGTGTTTTGCTCCGTCGGCGCACATTCTGACCAAAACCACCTGTTCTACTATCAGCATAATGTGTCGGCCACGGTCAGAGTGCTGGGGCGTACCTCGGCAGGATTGCCGACGAGACCAGCCATGCCACCCGCCAGCCCAGCGCACGATATCGTCATGGCCGTAGACAGCTTCTCTTTCCCAGTCCACTGTTTCGCTTGTGTCGCAAAGTAGTTGTATAGGCCGAACCGGGCGGTGGAGTATGTCGTTTGTCGGAAGATGGACGCGGAGAGACCTGACCAGAGGGAGAAGAAGCCTGGCACGTGTCAGTCACGATGTCACAGATCTCTGTACCTTAAGGTAGATAGATGCTGGATAACTCACCGTCTCGCGCGGCAAAACGGTACATGGCTCTGAACATGGACTCTCTCGACTTGAGGACCTGCATGCGACTGTTGCTGTTGGCCAATGTCTCCAGCCAGGATTGGTGACGCCATCCAACTCACTATTTTGTCTGGTCCAAAGGGTGTGCTGTGCCGACATGGTCAGCGTGTGCCTGACTTGGACGAGAATAAATGTGAACATACTGAAGCAAACAGCCATCGAGGCTGCGGCACCTCTGGTGTCGTCGCGTCAGTCACATCTTTGCCGAAGCGATACGATAGAGACCATGGCGTAACTCACCCAAGCCAGAAAGGCTCCTTTTGCTTGTTACCAGCCATTGTGAGGATATGAATCAGAGATGAAAGGCAAAACACCTCTTTCAACATCCCATTCTACATTTCCAATACCACACGGACGTGCGCTTTTGATAAAGCACGCGCTTATCCGTCCTCTTCCCTGTCCAAGACCTTGTCGCGTCTTAGCCTGTCCTCCTTGGACCAGACCGGCCACTCACTTCACGGGCCGAAGGCTCTTCGGAGCTCAAAAGTAGCCCCGGCCACCTTTCGGCAGCTCGGCGCAATGATCGTCACCACGACCCACGTCTCACCTCGTTGACATCACATGGAACTCATCTCCTCGGCCCTTGTTTTTGACTCCGAAGTGCGCCGGGAGACTCTTTTGTCCTCCGACCGCGGAATGGATTCCCCTCCCACCGTGGAATCCTGTCCCAAACAAAACCACTTTACCATCCCACCACGTCACACTTGTCTCTTTTTTTTTTTTTCCCCTCGATGGAAGAAGACCCGTTGGCGAGTGAGAAGCAAAAGTCGCAAAGTCTCAAAGCAGAAGAAACCATGTCGAAACTCTCTCCGTCGCTCAAGGCCCTCATCAACGCGCCGTTTGCGCGCCCAGGTCCGACCGCAGCTCCGTCGCACATTCGCGATGTCTACCAGACCATCGCTCGCGATGCGGCAACCAAGAACGTCGGCGCAAAGCCATGGCTCGCCATTTCTGTACGTTCAATCCTCCTCCTCCAAACCCTCAATTGATAATCCAGCCCATCCGTTGAATCGTCGCAAACTAACCTCATCCCAGGCCGCGGCAACCTTCACCCTGAACTCCCCCGACTCCCTCCAGTCCCTCTTCCAAGTCGCGTCTGCCTCGAACAAACCATCACCAGTCGAGACGGCCGAGTTCATCCGCGAAATCGGCCTCAAGTGCATCTCCTTCAACGGCATCCCGCGCACCATCAACTGCCTCAACGCCTTCCACGCCTCGCTCCCCTCCGACGTCGCCTCCAACCTCGAGACGAAACCCACGCGCGCGCCGACGGCGCACAACATCGACGGCGTCGCGGCCCGCGGCCGGGCGCTGTGGGACTCGATATACGCCCCCTTCGAGACGAAGCTCTACGCGAAGCTCGCGCAGTCGCACCCCGACCTCCCCGTGCACATCCTCCACAGCCACTACGCGGGTCTGCTCTCCGACCCGAAGGAGCGCGGCGGCCTGGCGAGCGTCGGGCGCGTCCTGACATCCGTCGTGGCGATTTCGTGCCTGAGGGCGCAGAGCGGCGTCGGACCGCAAGTCCTGTCGCACGTTTTCGGGTTGAGGAAGGGCCTTGAGGACGGCACGTTCAAGGCGGACGGGCAGGAGGACGTTGAGGGCGCGCAGTGGCTGGCGAGCGACGAGGGAAGCGAGTGGATTATCAAGACGGTCGACAGCATCACTGAGGCGATCGGGGGACCTGCGAGGACCAACTTTGCTCCTGGACGGGAGTCCAAGTTGTAGGTTTGCGTTGGTGTATTTGTAGAATAGATTAGCAGGGCGACAGACCCGAATGCATCAGATACATGTTCTCACTTGATGATGTCTACGCCGAGTCAGCAGGTTCTTTAACCTAGGCAGACCAGACCCTCGCGAGCATCTGCTTAGTTGCTGCGAGCTGTTGGACTTTTTCCTTCCTCCCATTCTCTTCCCCCAGGTGAACACGTGCTTTGTTGACGAGTAAAGCTGGCGTTGATCTTGACTGACGTGGGTGAGTATACGGCCTGATACTGAGCTTCCGTCCGGAGACACGACCGATAGAGAAAGAATGCAGTGAATCCCTTGTCAGTCTGTGACTTTTCATGTCTATAATCATCCATGTTGAATCTTCTTCCGACGGGTTGAGCCGAGAAGTACCGAAACTTGACCCTTCTAGGAGCCAAAACCACCCGATATACCTCAGCCTCCACCTCAGCCTCCTCGAGGCAACGAAATTGTCGGCCGTTATCATCATGGACATTTTACCGTAGTACCGTCTACCAGTATAACCTGCATTGAAGCGTCGTGATATCTGAACTTATGCGCACCGTATCTAAAGAACCATCTTAAAGTCTGGCTCTCTGTCATCGCCAGTGCCCCGGAACTCATCGTATTTACCAGCAGCCTTGTCGCGGTTGATCTTGGCGCACCACAGCACATTCAAAAGCGTTCTGCTACCAGTCAGCAAGCTGTTGAACGTCGATGGCGTTCTGCAATCACTTACGCAAGCCAGGCGTAGCAAAGAAGACCGAGCATGACGGTGTGCCCCTCATGGTAGAACGGACCTTCATAGCTAGGGTACGTGAATGCTATGATCCAAGGTCAGCGTATGTCCTCCTCAACACGACAAGCTGCACTGACTTGCGACGAAACCTCCGCAGTTGGCAACGGCCAGCTGCACAGCCGACGTTGTAGCTCGCTTGTAGTGCCCGGCGGAGTTGTTGGAGTTCCAGCTCAGGACGCAGGGTACCGCGCTGTACATGCCGATGGCCATCAGGCAGGTCATGGCAAACCTCGTCGAGGGGGCCGTGACGTTGGCGATGACCGCGTAGCCCACGATGGAGATGGGCAGGACGGCGAGCATGAGAGGGCCGCGAACGCGGAGCCTGTCGGAGAGGAAGGCGACGAGAACTGCGAGAATGGTCAGACTGGCGAGTTTTCTCGGTGATCTGACACGTCAAGTATCTTACCTGTGACCGGAGTAGCGACCGCATAGGGAACGACAGACCAGAGCTGGGACTGGTTGGCGTTGGAGGCGATGTGAAGGTCGTTGATGATTGTTGGCAGCTGGTATCCGTGTTAGATGGCTGTCCCAGCTTGAATTCAGAGCTGGTGGCTCACAAAGAGACCAAAAGAATAGAGGCCGGACAGGATGGCAAAGTAGGCCGTTGAGCTGAGCCAGACTTGGACGTTCATCACACCGCGCGCAACCTCTGACCAGCGGAACTTTTCTTCGCTTTCGTTTGAAACACTTGGTCATGTTAGTTCTGAATGACGCAAAACTACTGGTTCACTTACTTGAATCTCTGTTCGGTGCCGCCCTGAAGTCTCGAGAGTGCCCACTCCTTCTCTTCAGGTGTCAGGATCTTGGCGGTAGCCAGACTGTTTGGCAGACCAATGGCCGCGATGACTCCACAGACGACGGTCTGCATCCAATGTTGGTCACATAATAAATGAAACAAGAGCGGTGAACCTACGATGATTCCCTCGATGATAAAGATCCATCTCCATCCCTCGAGACCCCCAGCAGGACCAATGGCCGAGAGTCCTCTGGCCAAAAGACCGCCGAAAGCACCCGAGAGAGACGCAGCAGTGTAAAAGATGCCGATACGCAAGGCCAACTCCCCGCGAGTGTACAGTCCCGACAGGTACAGCACCATGCCCGGCAACAGACCGCCCTCAGTCATACCGAGAATCGCACGAACGGCGACGAAACTCCCGTAGCCGCGGACGAAGCCGAGGCACATGGTGACGATGCCCCATGCGATGGCGAGGAACGGGAGCCAGATTCTGGGCGAGACCTTTTTCAGAACGAGATTGCTTGGCAGTTCGCTGGGCATGCATTAGCGATGGCAACGTGGAGACGTTGTGCGGGCGTGATCGTCCCAAAGAAGCGCAGATTCGGAGTCACTTGGAGAAGAGGCGTGAACATACCTGGCGATGTATGTCGCGTAAAAGACGGCTAGGCCCTGGTTGTATTGGCTGTTGGAGATGCCAAGGTCCTCCTCCATGCCGATGATCTTTGCGTTGCCAACGTTGGTTCGGTCGAGGAATGAGCAGAGGAAGAGGAGGGCCAAGAGCGGCAGTACCCTGTTGATCAACGTCTTAGTTTGTTGTATAGAATAGCATTGTTGATGAGTCCAACTCACCTTGTGTCGACTTTGAAGAGAAGACTCCTTGTCAGATGTGCTCGACGCTCAACCTCCGCCGCCAACTGGCCCTCGTCGTAGTCGACCTTTGGGTCCATGTCGAGATCTTTGGTGGACATGTCGTTGTTGAATCTTGACAGAGTTTGGCTGCAAACTTGAGATAGACTACACAAGTGTATCAAACTGTCAAACTTCAAAAATACAGACAAGAACAGCTCTCGATCAGATGTGCCAAGCATAGGCAAAAGCTTGGGGGGGACCCTCGGCGGTTTTGAAGCCCATCTCCCCCTTGCACAAAGACATGGGAGGGCCGGCGTGAGACCAATCTCTTCCCCAGACTCCCGCGCTCCGAATCTGCGGGGTTAACGGGAACGAAAGACTATCCGTCGCCCTTGAGCATATCCATCCAAGGATGCTGCTGTAAGAGTAAGACGGACGCCATGCCGCGTCAACTCTAGTCGCAGCTCTTCTCCGCTACTCGCCAGCATCTCAAAGTGCCGTTACCCGGGCCCCGCCAATAGGATGGCATAGTTTGTAAGCTCTCTCGGGGCCTACTTTTGAGCGCCGAGAACTTCCTCTTTGTTGCCGTGTGGATGCTGAGATGGCCCCGCATGGAAGACGTCAGTCAGACCCCTCCGACCCTCCAACCCTCGAGGAATTCCAAGCCGAGGACCCCGGTCTTGACGCCAAGTTGGAGTCATTGGGGGTAATTCAGAGTGGGTTGTTCGGCGTATAGAAGAAGCTCCGACGAGCTCCGCCAGGCACTCTGTCAAAAAGATGAGGTCGCGCTCTCCTGACCCGAAAGGCCTGAAAATGACACCGCAATCGGACCTTTCTTTCCTTTTCTTATCTTGCCCGTCTGTCCAAGAGAGCTGCCTTTCGTGGAAGTTCTTGCATCTCCGTGTCGAGAATTGCGTGATAGAGAAAGCCAAAAAGAACGCATCATGTCTACAGTAATCCGCCAATTGCGCCCGAGGGTGCTCGTCCGCGCCACTCTCAGAGCTACGCCGGCCCTCTGCGCGCAACCGGCGCGATTCCCACGCGCAAAGGTGCTTGTTGGTGTCGCGAGCTGTCGTAGTCTGACCACAACACCCGTCTTCAGGTCACAGAAGGCGCCGGCTGTCAAGAGAGGCGGTTCCAAGCTCTACGCCTCGGCGGATGAGGCCGTCGCGGACGTCAAGAGCGGCTCGACCATTCTGAGCTCGGGATTCGGCCTCTGTGGTGTTGCAGGTGAGCATGGCCTAGAGACCCCCCCCCCCCCCGNNGGGCCAGGGGCCCCCCCCCCCCCCGGCTGTGAGAAAGGCAAACGGCTGACGGCGATGTGGACAGACACACTTATTGCGGCGCTGAACCGCAGAGGACCCGAAGGTCTTCACTCTCTGACGGCCGTCTCCAACAATGCCGGAATCGAGGGGAAGGGTGGCCTGGCCGTTCTCACCAAGTCTGGCCAAGTGAACAACCTGATTCTTTCGTACCTCGGGGCCAACAAGGCCCTCGAGAAGAAGTACCTCACTGGAGAGATTGGCATTGAGCTGTGTCCTCAAGGCACGCTCGCCGAGAGGATCCGCGCCGGCGGTGCTGGTATCCCGGCATTCTTCACGCCCACTGGAGCTCGTAGGCGCTGCTCGATATGGCTTCTACTCTAGGCCACGATGCTGACTTTTTGCAGACTCGTTGGTGCAAAGCGGTGACATCCCGGTCCGTCTCGACGCCTCCGGTGCCGTCAAGGAGCGCGGCCGCAAGAGGGAAACCCGCGAGTTCAACGGCAAGACGTACCTCATGGAGACGGCCTTGACCGGCGACGTCGCCATCCTCAGAGCGTGGAAGGTCGATACCGCTGGAAACTGCGTCTTCAGGTACGTTTTCTGTGTGCTGCCCATCGTGAAGCTCGGTGAAGCTCGACTAACATCGGGTCACCTCCAGGTACACCACCAAGGCGTTCGGCCCCATCATGGCCAAGGCCGCGACAGTCACCATCGTCGAGGCCGAGCACATTGTCGAGGCCGGCGAGATCGACCCCAACGACGTCGACCTGCCCGGCATCTTCGTCGACCGCATCGTCCCCGCCACCGCCGAGAAGAACATTGAGATCCTCAAGCTGCGGACGGAGGAGGCCGACGGCGAGGACCTGTCCAAGCCCAAGAACCAGGCCCAGGAGCGTCGCAACCGCATCGCCAGGCGCGCGGCCAAGGAGCTCCACGAGGGCTTCTACGTCAACCTCGGTGTTGGTAAGGCACGACCCTCGTCGAAGCATCGAGGCAACAACTGACGATGGTATCACAGGCATCCCTACTCTCGCGCCCTCTTTCCTGCCCGCCGAGCGCAACGTCTGGATCCAGTCCGAGAACGGCATCCTGGGCATGGGTCCCTACCCTACCAAGAACCAGGTCGACGCGTGCGTACCATCTCCGAGAGCATCAATCGAAAGAAGCATGACTAACACGTCACAGCGACATCGTCAACGCCGGCAAGGAGACCGTCACCCTCGTCCCCGGGGCCGCGACGTTCGACAGTGCCGAGTCCTTCGGCATGATCCGCGGCGGCCACGTCGACGTCTCGATCCTCGGCGCGCTGCAGGTCAGCGCCTCGGGCGACCTCGCCAACTACATGATCCCCGGCAAGGTGTTCAAGGGCATGGGCGGCGCCATGGACCTCGTCTCGAACCCGGACAACACCAAGATTGTCGTCGCGACGGAGCACGTCGCCAAGGACGGTTCGTCCAAGATTGTGCAGGACTGCAGCCTGCCGTTGACGGGCGCGCGGGTTGTCAGCACGATCATTACTGATCTGGTAAGACGAGCGAGAAGGTTTGCTGGGGACGTGGAATCATCGGCTAACGGTTGAATAGTGCGTGTTCGAGGTTGATCGCCACCAGGGCGGTTTGACGCTGACCGAGGTTGCGCCCGGTGTCGACGTCGAGGAGGTCAGGTCCAAGACGGACGCGACATTTGAGGTTGCTAGGAACCTGAAGACGATGGAGTGAGTTGTAATTGTAGAACACGTGTCGAGATACCAGATAGAAAGTGACACGTTATGAATGTTTGAACCATATCAATTCCTAGCAGTGATGACGGGACTGTTAAAAATGAGGTAATAATACATGAACATCATCTCTATATGCAAAACGTCAAATCCCAGCCCGTTCGTGAAATTCAAGCTTCCGGTTCGAGTCATGTTGTTTGGATGGGGTATCGTTCAGGTCATGAGGGTCGGGAGCACCGGAATCGGTGGCGTGATGGGGCACATTCCACGATGGTCATATCGTGACAGAGTCATGACGTGGCCGCTTGCTTGCTAGTGACGGCGGCGATGCTTCTCCTTGTCCGAATCACTGCTGTCGGAGCTCGAACTGTTGCCGTCGAGGCCACGCTTTCCGTGCTTGTCCTTCTTGGGCTTCTTGTGCTTCTTGTCCTTCCTACAGACGAAGAGGTTAGAATGGGCTGCCAGAGTGCGATTCCACGATGCAAGATTACTCACTTCTCCAGCTTGTTCTCGAGGAAATTTGCGCCAATGGCACCGACTACCGCACCACCGAGAGTTCCGAGGAGACCGCCACCGGCCTTGTGCGCCGCCCAGCCTGCAGCACTGCCGCCGACGAGGGTCGCACCGAGACCTCTCTCGCCGTCGGGGCCGACTTCACCTCCGGGACCGCCGGGACCTCCGTACTGGCCGCCCTGGTTGTAGCCCTGCTGTCCTCCGTAGCCCTGCTGGCCGTGCTGCTGGCCGCCGTACTGTTGTTGCTGGGCGTATGACGGTGTGCCGCGGTTATCGTGGCCGTATTGGCCTTGTTGTTGCGATCCGGAAGCGTATGTGGGTTGTTGGGGTGCGCCGTAACCGCTGTTGTGCTGAGGTGCGTTGTAGCCGCCGCCCTGCTGGTACGACGAGTTTGACTGGGGAGGGTAGTTGCCATGCTGCTGCTGCTGCTGGATCGCGAGAAATGTTAGACTCCTGTTGTTGTGTATTCATTTGGTGGCGTAGCAAATGCGACACATCGTGAGCGACGTACCTGAGCGTAGCTTGGCTGCTGGGGGTAACCGCCCTGTTGGCCGTGGCCCTGGTTGTAGCCCTGCTGGCCACTGTTGCCGTAGTAGTCGTTTGAGGACATTGCAATCTTTCGTAGTGTTTGTGTAGAATTGCTTGGTGTTGTTCGAGTGTGGAATCAAGTCGAGCCGAGTTGGTAACAGCGATGAAGATGTTGGTGCACGATGTGTTTGTTGAGCCAACGTCAGCAGAGGAGGGGGAAGCTGGAGCTTAAAAAGCCATCAGCAGCACCGCGAGAGTCATCGGAAACTGTTAATCAGCTGCCATGGATCCAAGCTAAGCCTCTGGGCAAAGTCAACCCATTCCGGGTGTAGCGTGAGCGACTTGACCGGGAGGCCGGCATTTCTCTGCCTCTCTCTGCCTTTCTCTGCACAGCACCGAGCTTAGTGAGTCTCTGAGCCCCTCGTCAGTCGTGGCGCAGGCAATTCTAACTGTGGGGGGGGACAGCATGGGATGTGATGGGACGGGATGTGATGGCTGGGTAATTACGTACGCGGAAGTCTTTCCACGATGGCTTCCCACAGCCACAAGTCTTGAGCTGATGTTGCCAACGTTGGACAAGCCTCCCGAGGTCTTAGCCACTCATGATGACGTGACTACGGACTCTGGAGAGCTCTTCTGGCCATTCGCTTTCGGCCGTTTAGGTCCGAGACGGCGAATCCGGGTCTGGCTTGAGGTCATATTGGCAGAGATGCTCCCAATTTGCAGAGTCCTACTACCTATGTACGCTTGACTCCATCGTCACCATCTTCAACCATGGACGCGTGGCAACGGCTACACTGAATCAATGACCCTCTCAAGCATTGTCTGCGTGATCCAGGCGACAATGTTTCATGGCGCAGCGCTCACCACCACCTTCAGACGAACCGCTGGCCTGTCACGACCTCGCACCAGCGGCCCTTGCGAGCCCCAGCCAAGAGAGCCAAGATCGCTGCGTGGGCACATGGACCCCAGACCCAGACGCAGGGGATCGCCATCTCTCGCTGTGGAGCTGAACTGCCCCCAACCATCGGCCTCTCCGACCAGGTACGGGAAGTAAGCAAACAATACGCAGGAGACGCAGTGAGATTCCTGCCAGTCGAACTAGGACCGTTGCGGGAACCTGTCGTCGCAATCCCGCCCTGATACTCGTGAGCTGCGGTGGGCAAACTCGATCCGTGCTACATCTAATGCCCGTATTGAGTAGTAGCTCTTTCAATTGTTCGTGAAAGAAGCCCGTCCAAGGCATCCTCGTGGTCGTAGCTATCATGGTGTTGCTTCTGGGACCTCACTCTGGTCACTCAGCGCCACTGTTTGGCCTTGCTCATGGCCGACACATGGCATCGACTAGGGTCCGCCACCACCACCACAAGCTTGAAGCAGTGAGATTAACGTCGCAGCAACTGTCTCGGACATTGCTTCATGATTTAGGCCTCACGATTTGCCGTTGAACAAGCCAAATTCATTCAGTACATCGCTAGCTCAATCGACCGACAGCCGTCACCATCTCAGGACACGGCGTGCCACACACAAACCTTGAAGAAAGACAGACTTCAGCGTTTTCGAGGCCCTGCAAAGGCACCTCCATCGGACTCTTTGTCGAGCTCTCGCAGGCGTGACACCACCGCCCAGAGCCAGGTGATCCCGGCCGCCACGAGAGTCTCGCAGCTCTCACCGCTCATCAGACTTCTGACCTGCACTCTGGACGAAGACGAATCTGGTTCAATTACAACGCGACGACTTGGCCAAGTTCCAACGCAGACGTGATCTAATACCCAGGACCGTACTTCCGCACGGCATGCATGCCTCTAGAGCTACACGACTGTCTACATTTCCATAAGCTGGAGTGAGGCGCAGCAACACGTTTCTCAGCATACATCTTTGGTCTACCCCAGACCTAATCTGATTTCTTTCGTATGGCCCCAGTACTGCAAAGTTGAGATGGCTTTCGGTGATACTGAAATGTTTGACCGAAACTGGCGTCTGCACAGATCCTTGCCCCGGTCTCGTTCAGATTCAAGAAAAGAGTCCAAGTCGGCTGCCTCCAACGTCTGTAACCGCTGTGGAATCTGATATTCTCATTGGGATACATCGTTTGATGTATGCAACCTGTCGGGCGGGCGTCTGAGCGCGATGGGAGAACAGTTTGACGACCAAAACTTGGGTCACTGGACCTGTCTTGTTGTGCATGTGCCCAAGCGGCAGGTCGATGTTGAAACTTGTTCGGGGGCAGAGCTGTGATCCTATTGGCGATGATGCCGTGCGTTCTATGCCGTACAGCTGGATTGCGCAGCGGGAGCAAGAAGCTTGGTCTGGTGTTAAAATGCCAGATTTCCTTCGAACGGCGACGAGTGTCTCTGCACGTTATCTCATCTGTATCGCCATATCCACGAAACAAGAACCATGGCGACTCAAACCAGCGTGGTGACGGCCAAGGAGGTCCAGGAAGATACTGGCACCGGTCACTACACTATTGTACGAAAAGCGAGTGAGTTCGACTTGAAAGCCAAGAAACCGCGAACTTATGGACTAACTCGTTGTAGCTCACGTCGATCGCATGTTCTATCTCTACCACCGGCTTGGTATTCAGTCCAATGTTGTCGTTGCAGCTCGTTACGCCGCCACTCACAACGATGGGCCCCGTCGAAGTCTTTCCGACGAGACAGTCTTCTCGGCAATGAACGCCATCATATCAAAGTACCCGGAACTTGGGCTGGTTGGAACCGTGGAACCCGGCGAGGGAAATTCACACACACTCGCGGTGGCTTCCCTACACTCCATCGACCTCAAGACCTGCGTGGAGTTCGTCGACAACAACGTAGGCGAGGTCGACGCCGAGTTCTTGGAGAAGCTGCACGACCAGTGGCCATGGGCCGATGGAGAAGTGAAGCCAGGTCAGCCGTGGTGGAAGGTCATTGTCGTCGGACGGCGGGATGTCGTCTTCATGTTTCACCACCTCGTCTGCGATGGCTCCTTTGGCATGACCTTTCACCGGGAGTTCCTTGCGGCGCTCAACGACAAGTCGACTCTTCAAGCCGAAAAACAAAGATCGACTACGGTCCCCCTAGACTGCCAGAGGGTCCTCTTGAGCGACGAACTCACGGAAGCCGTACACAGGAAACCCCCGATGCTGGGCGTCCTCTACACCCTTTTCCGCTTCCTCTTCTTTCGGCTCTTCTACTCCAACTTCCTCTTCTTCAACGATTTTCCCAAACCGAAGCCGCTGCCAAAGGACGCATTCGAGGTCCCATCCTCGGCCGATCGCGCTGCTACGAAAGTGATCAACTACCGCATCCCCGCCGACAGGACCGATGCCATAATCTCTGCCTGTCGCGAGCACGGAACCACCTTCACACCATTTCTGACGGTCATGATTGCGGGTACCCTGGCTGCGGACTACTACCCAAAGGCAAAGGTTGGCTTCACTCGATACGCAGTGGACATGAGACAGGTCGGAAACCTGGAGGACCTGTCCGCCGGCCAGGGCAAGATGATCAACCTCGCCGCCAGCGCCCCGGAGCCAGAATGGCTGAAGAAGTACCGTCGCGCCTTCCCGACTCCCAGCTCTACCGAGGACAAGGTCTCGCCAAAGGTCAACCGGGAAGCTCTCTGGGATCTGGTCAAGGACTACGGGAAGCGGATGAAGGACAACCGCAGCGGTGGCCAAGACTCTGCGCTCTACAAGTCTTGGCTCAGCGGCAACACCGTGGGACCGACGCTCGAGGAGTTTGTGAGCAAGACGCTTCCTTCGCTTGGGGTGTTTATGCACAACACCTTTTCCGTCTCCAACGTTGGAGCTCTGAGGCCGGCGGCCACTGCAACTGGCCACGAGGCTTTCAAGATTGAAGATGTGCAGTTCTCTACTGGCTCACCGCATGGAGGCGCTGGCTATCACGGTATTGTTTTCAACGTCGCGGGCACTTCTGGTGGTGACACGGTCATCAACGCTTGCACTGAAGCGGGTATGGCTCCGGAGAATATGCCGCGTGGGGTGTTGGACGGGGTGATGGCGAGGATCGATACGCTACTACAGAGAGAATGAGAATCGTTCAGCACTGAAGTAATACCAAAGTAGTATTGAAATAACAAGATGTCGTGATAGCTTCAGGCCTGTAGGCTGCTATCCCGGGTCACGTGGCCCGCTCACGTAAGGTGCTCCTTACGTAAGATACACCTATAAACCTATATATCAGACAGTATTGCTCCACAGATAGCTTTTTATATAAATAAACTTTTACCTACCTATCTCTATAAGCTTACTAATATAGTTTACTATAGTTATAAGTTTAGCTTTAAATACCCTCTGAGATCTATTATTTAAGTTATATCTAGTTAGTTTATATTATCTATAAATTTTCTTCTTATTCCTCTCTTCTTTCTAGTTAATTATTTTATTATTCTTATAATATCTTCCCATATAATATTATTAGGTTTTAATATTTCTATCTATCTTAATTATTATTATAATTAGCCTTGATAGTATAATATTTTTAAATATTATATTAAAATAAAAGATATTTAAAAATATATTAATTTAAATAATCTTTACTCTCTTAAATTTAACTTCTAGGAGAGTCTAATTTCTCTTTAAAATTTTATCTATAGAAGCTAAGAAGAAGCTTTAAAATATTAAAATTACTCTCAATAGACTTCCTCTAGAATAAGGAAATTAGTTACTAATACCTAAGTTAACTCCTAAGCTTTTTAATTTACTTAAGGAAGCTAATCTTAAAATCCCCCCACTTAGTAAGAAAATTAAAGATATTATTTATATTTAAATTAATATACTAATAAAACTATCTATCTTAGTAATAAATAAAAATACTATACATATTAAATATATTTAGAATATAAAATTATATATAATAGAGAGTAAACTTATTCTAGTAGTTAAACTCTAGTATCTAAAAGTAGCTAGAAGTAACTAACTAATATAAAGTAGCTACAGAATCTAAAATCTCAACTTAAACTTATCTAGAAATAATAACCTTAACTACCACTTTATATACCTTATATTTATAGTAATTATCTAAATATAAGAAGTTCCCCCAAGCTTATATTTATTTAATCAGCTTTACTTTACTCTAGAGAATTCCCACAAATACTTTACTTTATATTTAGTTATTCTAATAGACATTTCCTAGATAAAATATATCTATATAAAAAGCTTCCTAATATACTAAAATTCTTTAAGATTATCCTCAAAAAAGTAAGATCCTAGAAATCCTAAAGTTATCAGTATAACTAATATAACTCCTCCTAAATAACCCCCAAAATACTTCTTATTAATAAACTATATTACTTTCTCTATAAGTCTTCTAGTATAAATATAAGTTAACTAGCTTCCTAAGTTGCTTATAATCTAGAAGGATATTTTTTACCTTCTAAAATAGCTTTATAACCTCTTTTTATAAATAGTAAATATTAAGATAAAAATACTCTAAAAAAAGAAATCTAAATAATTATCCTATAAGATAGATCTAAAAAGAAGCTAATTCCCCTTAAGTAAATACTTTTATATAAGAAAAATAAAAATAAATTCCTTAACCACTATAAAATAAAACTTTATATTTATAGTAACTTATAGTGTGATGGGGTTAGACCTGTAAATAGGCTTATTTATATAATATAAGTAGCCTTATAAGTATAAATAGCTAGGTTTATTACAGACAGATAGAAAGAATCAACTTCTCTTCTCTCTAGAATCTAAAACCTACTATTTAGATTAGTTTAGCTTTTAGACTGTAGATCTGTAAATATAATTCTATAGTTTTAAAATATTTTTCTAATATTTTCTATCTATTTTTGCTTCTCTTAGGTTTTATAGCTGGGGGTAGTTAGTTAGTTTTAGTTTAGATAGGCTTTCTTAGTTATAGTTTATTTTAATAATATCAAGAGGCAGATTATTCTACTTTTAGTCCTTAAAGTTAGAATAGAGAGATATTTCTATACTATCTTAATAAATAAATATTAATATAATATAATAAAAATATAATATATTATTTTACTATTAAGAAAAAATATATAAGTAAATATAAAAACTGGAAAAATTACTAAAGAAAGTTATTTATAAATTTATACTAAAAATAAGAAACCTAAGTAATAATTATATTTATACTCTTAAAACTAGTAGATACTCTAGAGACCTAGAAAATATTAAGAAACTAATATTTATATAGTTTTACTAAATAAACTATTATAATTTTATATTATAAGATTATTATTAGTAAGTTATTTATAGATCTAGCCTGCAGGCATACTAGGAATTACTTTATTAGATATAATAGAAAATAATAATTATAATAATAATTATAGAATAATTAAGAAGGTGATCCTATTAAGTTAATAAATATAATAGAATTAACTTATTTATCTAAAGATTAATAAAGAGATAAATAAATAGATTATTTAAATATTTATAATATAGAGAAGATAGCTAGGTAAAAAGAAGATTACTATAATTTAAATACCTCCTTTTTAGAGAAGATAATATATAAGGATAATTATATTCAGACTTTTAGATATCTCTAAAGAAGGAGAAGATAGATATAATTAGAATTACTATAAATTACTAATCTATTAAGGTTTTTAGGAAGATTAATTAGTAGCTTTATATAGAATTAAAGTTAGATATTAACTAATTATTTATATATTATTAGTATAGCTATAGGGGAATAGTAATAAAGATTCCTAATTTCTTCTACTAGCTACCTTATTTACAGACTGAATAATAATTAGAGTATTAATAGGGTTTATATTATTCTATTTAAAATAAAGATATAGAGTAGTTATATATATTAAAATATTTATACTAATATAGAGGATACTAAATTAAATATTAGTAAGAATACTAAAAGAAGAAATAAATATAAGAATTTATATCTTTATATAATTAGATAAGGATAAAGAGAAGATAGTAGTAATAATAGCTAATTAATATAAGAAAGTAATAAAGAGTTTTAATAAATAAAGAGGGAATATACTATAGGATAAATAACTGGAACTTAATAATATAATTTTAGTTTATAATATTAAGTAAGTAATTAATAAGTCCTCAGATAGAAAGCTTAAATATAGATAGATAGGTTTCTTTTAAATTTATTTAAGAGTATTTAATATTTCTTCCTATAAACTTAAAATCTTATTTAGAGAGGAAATTACTAAAATAATATATAGAGGAAATAGATTAAGGAAATTTATATAAGCTCCTTAAGAGTATTAGGAACTTTTAGATTTAGATATTTATAGATCTAATCTAGAGAAAGAATTAATAAACGTTTTTCCAGCTTAGGGAGAATTTATAACTAATAAGGAGGAAGAAGAGGAAAAAGAGGAAGAACTTATAATTCCAGGTGAAACTAATAATAATATTTTAGTAGGATTAATAACTTAATAAAAAGAATATCTATAAAATATTAAGTATATAATAGAGAAGATACTTCAGGATCCTAAATTTAAAATCTAAATTCCAGTAATAACTCTATCCTTAAAAATTTAGTATTAAGATATAATAGTTTAATAATATATATATAATAATAATAATAAAAACTTTATTTTAGATAATATTTATAGATCTATATTTTAGTTATTATACTTATTAAATTATTTCTTTTTCTTAGTCTAGATTTTCTCTTTTCTTACTACTGAAACCTCTTTATTTCCTATTTCTTCATAATCTTAATAATTTCAACTTATAATTTTATCTTAAATAGTATAAATATTTATAGATTAAATTAAGTAATAGAAATATAAAAGGAAAAATACTTTACTTTTAGTAAATCTAAATAATTATAATACATACTTACTTTTTATACTATAAAGTAGACTTAATATTTTTAAATAAACTAGATATAATAATTTATATTTACTAAATTAGTATATTTATAAACTTAGTATAATAGTTAATACTATCTATTAAGGTTTCTAAACTTAATATAGTTAGGATAATAATAGGTAGTATTTATAGGTAAACTATTAGTTATAAAATTTATCATTTTTCTTAAGAGAGATATATAGAAGCTTCTAACTAATAAGATATAACTTAGAATTTTAGAGAGGGAAAATAACTCTACTTGCAAAAGAAATATTCTACTAAAAGATAAAAATATAATATATACTTATTACTGAAAGGATTTCCTTATTTATTTATTTTTTTCTTCTAGTTTTTATTATTCTATTTTCCTATTTATAATAACTAGATATATTTACAGACCTAATAAATAATAATTATCTTATTTCCCTTAAAGAAATTAATAATATAAATAAAAGAGTTTCTTCCTCTAACCCACTAGAAAATATTACTTTTAAACTAAAGATTAATATTTCTTAATAAGAATAAGAAAGCTGAATATAATAAGTAAGTTATATATAAAAGGATAAACTAAGAAAGTGAAAAAGGTATTAGGAATATTAAAATAATTTTTCTATTAAGAGAAAAGTATATTATATTAATAAGTAAAGTTAAATAAACTAACTTTATTAATAATAGTTTTCTTGAGCTTTTGAAAGATTTTAGACTTAGGAATAGGGAGGCTATTATATTTACTACTGAGATAATATATCTTATTTATATAATAGTAGTTAAAACTGAATTTTTAGTAGATAATATTAAAATTAAAAAAGTAGGTATTTTAAGTTTTGTGAAAGAAGTAGTTAGTATAAGGGCCTCTAGGTAATAATATATATTTAAAATTTAAATTACAGACTTATAAACTATTTTACTTATTGTAAGTTATATAAATATATTTTTTATAATAACTATAAGGGATAGTATTTTATTTACTATATTCTTAAATAAAGAAGCTATAAATAGTAGTAAGATATTAAAGTAACTTATAGACTTAAGATCTAGACTAATAAGTAATACTGAAATAAATAAATACTTAATAATAAAATGTAAATATATTATAGGTGCGTTCTTAAATAAGCTAATAATCTTAAGATTCTATAAGGATTTACTAGAAGTTTACTTATATTTTAAGGGGAGGTTTAAAGTTATAAACTTAATAAGTAAGAGTAACTTTAGAGTATTCATTCTGAGGTATCTTAATCTTAAAGAATATAAGATTAGCTAAAGTCTGAAGATAACTAGTTAGATTATATATTAACTTAGAGTGAAGTAAGAAAAGGAATATATATTAAAAACTTAGAAGAATTAACTGAAACCTATTACAGTATATTATTAATAATTTCTAAAGGAGCGGAGAGACTTAAATTATAGATTAAGTAGATTTTATAAGATTTATTAAGAAATTATATTTCTAAAGTATTTATTATTCTTCTAGGAAGAAGGTAATTAAAATATAATATAGTAGAAGAGATATTTATAGATAAAAGAAAGTAAAAATAAGAGTTATAAAATAATTAATAGAGGAAAAATATTAATTAACTTAGAGGAGAAAGCTTCCCTTTTATATTTACTAAATAATAATAAGATACTTTTTATCTAAATAACAGTATTATTTACTTACTATTTACTTACTATTCTTAATAGAAGTAGTAATTTACTTTTATATAGAATAATATTTATAATAATTTACTTATTCTTAGACTTATATCTATAAAAAAAGATAGTTTTACTATAGATAAAAGATCTTAAAACTTTCTCTATATATATAATATTATTCAGCTTAAACTTAAGATCTTACTAACTTAATATTTATACCTATTCCTTTTAACTTAATAATATAACTTAGGTTTATAAATCCCTCTTTTATAATATCTATTTTATAAGAAAGCTAACTTCTCTATGTAACTTTAGAGAAAATCCTTTACTTACTATAAATATTAAACTAGTTTTAGAGTTAGTTATTTATAATTTCTATAACTCTAAATAAGTTAAAAAAATTATAAAAAAACGTTCTATTATATTTACCTCTCTAGATCTTATAATTTAAATATTAGAAATACTAAAAACTCCTTAAGATAGCTAACTATATAGATAATATCCTAATAGTAGTAACTAACTTCTATATTTAGAATCAGAAGTTTATAATAACTAGCTTCTAGATCTTTAACTTAATATAGAATCTAACTACTTATAACTACCCCTATAAATACTAATAGGAGGTATAATAATAAGAGAATAACTTCTTTGTATATATATTAAAATAGTAGATAGACTAACCTTCCCAGTATTATAAAGTTTCTTAGATATTTATATCCTAACTTTATATAACCTGCTAGCTTATATTAAACTTAGAGAAGCTATTAATAAAGATAAATAGATTACTAAATACTAATAGACATTTTAGGAATATACTAAAATATATAACTTCTATATTTTAGCAGTATTAAATAAAATCTATAAGGGAAATATTTATTAATATAAGTAAAAGGTAAGAGGGAATTATTTCTAAATTATTATTATATAATATAAACTAAATTAAGGTAAAATATAAATCTATCTAGTTATTAATTAAGATAAAAGTGTTATAGGCTATATCTGGATGTCTGGCTAGGGCTGTGCTTAGGTATCTGAAGCTAACCCCCTCGCCCAGGTGGGGCCCCAGTGGGCTCTTTATGGTATTATATATGCAGACTTTTCTACGCACTTGTGAAAGCTTCTCTTTTACTCCTTAGTTCTAAATAAATAGTCTTTTATACTACCTTCTAGTTAAATAAGCTTAGGTCTAGCTTTTTATATATTTAGAATTCAGTTTTATCTACTATATAGATAATATTAAGTAGAATACAGCTTCCTACTAGTTAAGTATATATTCTAGTTAAGTATAGCTTTTAGGATATAATATTATATGATAGGTAACTAACTAACTGATATAAAGAATAATAGAGAGTATTAGAGCCTCCTAGGATATCCCTATAGGTAGTAACCTTATAAGTAAACTATTTTAGTAGTAGTTATAATATATTTTAAGTTCTCTCTACTAGAGGATTAATAAGTTTTTATATAAGTTAGCAAAATAAGATACTATAGTAAGTAGTAACCTCTAGGTGGCTACTGTAATAGATACCTCTAGCTTACACTAGGATACTTTAGTAACCTCCAGAATGATATCTATTAGGATAATAGCCTTTAAGGTTAATAATACTATTATATCCCTACTAGTAGCTAACTACTAGAAGAAACTTCTTTCTCTACCTCTAAAGTTTTCAGGTAAGTAGAAGGAATATTAAGTATAAGCCTAATAGATAAAAACTAAACTTAAGATTAATTACTATTTCTTTAATAGTAATTAGGAATATTAGTATTTAATTTACTCCTACTTAGATTTTAGTCCTCAGTAGGTAGTTAAAAGTTTCTATATAGTAGGAGAGCTAGAGAATTTTTATAATCTAAATAATTATATAAGTTATCTAGATAGAATTTACCTAAATTTTAATAGCTAGCTTTATACTATTATCTAGTTATGAAGCCTTAAATAGAAAGAAAATAAATATCTAACTATCTTTCTATTCTAATTTAAAAAAATTCTAGCTAATACTAGAGGATATATATAGCTAGATATAGTCTAGATTTCTTTACTAAAAACTATTCTACTTCCCCACTTTAAGGAGCTATTTATTATAGTTAACTTTCCTATAGAGTATAAATTTTAATTATCTAAAGTTTAAGATATAGCTTAGAAACTTAAATATATAAAGGAGGTATTAGTATACTACTAGTTACTTTACTGGAGATTTACTATTTATAATATAAAGGGTAATATTATAATAACTAGGATAGTTAAGAAGTAATAATAATATTGAAGTTTTAGTAGCTTCTCTTCTACCCCTAAGGAACGCTCTAAGGACTATTAGGATATTTATTAATACTTTAAGTATAATAAGAAAGATTATATTTATAGGAACTATAGAGCTTAAGAGTATAAGAAGATTAGTATAAAAATTATAAAGGTTATAGCTGCTCCAGATTATACTGAAGATAACTAGGGGGATAATATTATTCTATCTAGTAATAGTAAGGATTTAGAAAAAAAGTAACTCTAGAGTGAAATTAGATTTTAAAGCTAACTGAGATAAAAGTAATAAGATAAGGAAAATAATAGGAAAAAGAATAAGTAAGTAACTAGTAGTTAGTTACTATTTAGGTTAGAATTAATAAAAGTTACTCTATTAATATATTTATTAATATAGGCTATAATATTTATATTATTATTAATACCTCCTTTATAAAGAAACTTTACTTCTTACTAATTAATAAGTTAAAAAAATAGATAAGGAGATATACTACTAGGTTGTTATTTAGTAATACCTAGAGGGTAGCTATTTTGATTTTAGAAGTTAGTAGTTATATATAGAAAATCTATATCTATATTATAGAGGGTCTATAGGTACTTTTATATTTTAGGTAGCTATAAATAGAGGATAATTATATTATTTATAATATTAGAGCCTAATAGATAATATACAGAAAGGATAGTGTAATAATATATCTAGAATACTAAGATAAGCTAGTATAGGTTAAAGAGATCTAGTTAGTTTAGCTACTTAATATTAATTTGTTTATATTTATCTATTAGTATATTATATAATATATTAGTGAGGTATTAAGTTCCTACTAGATTATATTTATTAGTCTAGTAGATATTAAGAAAATATTAATCCTAAAGGTAGAAGTAGACTTAAGAAATTATATTCCTATAAATATCTTAAAGGAATTCCCAGATTTGTTTTATCTAGGTTTAGTATATTAGCTACCCTCTAGTTAACTTAAGATAAACTATTATATCCTATTAATTTCTAATAATAAAGGATAGAAACTAGATCTCCTATAGAGACCCCTCTATAATATATTATAAGAGAAGTTTCTAGTGTTTAAGAAAATTCTGAAATATTTACTTAATAAAGAATTTATTAAAGTAAGTAGTGTAATAAGGTTAGGCCTGTAAACAAGCCTATTTACGTAATATAAATAGCCTCACAAGTATAAATAGCTAGTATAATAAGGTTAAGCCTGTAAACAGGCCCATTTACGTAACACAAGTAGCCTCACAAGTATAAATAGCTAGGTTCGTCACAGACAGATAGAAAGAATCAACTTCTCTTCTCTCCAGAATCCAAAACCTACTATTTAGATTAGCTTAGCTTTTGGACTGTAGATCTGTAAATATAATTTTACAGTTTTAAAATATTTTTCTAATATTTTCTATCTATTTTTACTTCTCTCAGGTTTTATAACTGGGGGTAGTTAGTTAGTTTTAGTCCAGATAGGCCCTCTTAGCTATAACCTATTTTAATAGTACCCAGAAGCAGATTATTCTACTCTTAGTCTTCAAAACTAGAATAGAGAGATACTTCTATACTACCTTAATAAATAAATATTAATATAATATTATAAAAACATAATATATTATCCTACTATTAAGAAAAAATATATAAATAAATATAAAAACTAGAAAAATTACTAATGAAAGCTATTTATAAACTTATACTAAAAATAAGAAAACTAAGTAATAGTTATACTTATACTTTCGAAACTAGCAGATACTCTAGAAACCCAGAAAATATTCAGAAACTAGTATTTATATAGCTTCACTAAATAAACTTTTATAACTTTATATTATAAAATTATTATCAGTAGAATATTCACAGACCTAACCTGTAAGCAGACTAGAAATTACTTTACTAAATATAACAGAAAATAATAATTATAATAATAATTATAAAATAATTAAGAAAATAATCTTACTAAGCTGATAAATATAGCAGAATTAACCTATTTATCTAAAAACCAGCAAAAAGACAAATAAATAGACTATTCAAATACCTCTAATATAGAGAAAACAGCTAGGTAAAAAAAAGACCACTATAACTTAAATACTTCTAATATAGAGAAGACAGCCAGGTAAAAAGAAAACTACTATAACTTAAATACCTCTAACATAGAGAAGACAACACATAAGGACAATCATATTCAGACTTTTAGATACCTCCAAAAAAGGAAAAGACAGATAATATTAAAATCACCATAAATTACTAATCTATCAAGATCTTTAGGAAGATCAACCAGCAGCTTCACATAAAATCAAATCGAAATATTACATAATAAAGATAAAAGGACAGCAAAAAACCTCACATAGACGAAACTAACAAAAAATTCGAAGCAATTTTAGAAGTTTCAATCCAAAAAGCAATCAAACTAAGGATAAAAGAGATTTACAGCATTATTACATCTCTAGGAAATTATAGTCTAGAGTATTTATCCTGTAAAGGACAGTACCCTCATAGCCTTCGCAGACCCCTAAAACATAAACAACAAACATATATAAGAGATTTTAAAAGATAGAGGAAATCCCATCATAAGGGATAAGATATAGTAGAAGCAGTAAATACTATTTTCAAAAAAAAGAGGGAGATACAGTAGAAAAGAGTAGTAGTAACTAACACCTAAAACAGACCTATAGAAGATATTAACATTATATATAAAATAAAAGATAAAAAAGTCCAGCCTATAGATAACATACTATAAGATAGATTAACACCAGAAAGAGACCCAAAATAAAAATTAAAAATATAAAAAAAAGCAAAAAAGAATATTACTAATAACTTCACAGCCTAATTCGCAGATATAATTACACTAAAATTTTTAAATATTCACTCCAGAGAATACTTAACACTAAAGAGATTATACCTAATCCTAAATAAATTTAATTATCTATACACCTTAGAGAAAAAACTTCTAATAAAGATTTTAAAAGTAAGAAAGAAAATACTAACCTGGAATTTCAGTTATTACAGAAAGATACTAAACTCTATTACACTACTTCAAACAATTAAGATAATTCCTTATAAAACATAGCAGACTAGGTTAATTCCTATCCTAAAAAACCTAATAGAGAATATTCTTAAAATCCTAAGAATATATATTCAGAATAATATACTAAAATATAGCTATACTACCTATAGGAACCTATTCTTCTTAATATAAAAGAAAAATAGTAAGATATAACTAATTAACTTAGTAATAAAAATTAATATAATTACTATTTAAAATACAGAGTTTCCTCTAGAGGCTAATAAATTTTCAGAAGACTTTAATATATATAAGTTATTATCACTTTTAGATATCTTTTCCAAATATAACCAAATTCCCTTAGACCCTAAAAGTAGAAACTTAATAATATTTACTACACTATTTAAACTTCTCTAATATTATATCTTTCCAATAGGAAACATAAACTTAGTTATATAATTTATAAGAATTATAACAAAAATCCTTTATAATTTAATTCCCTATTACTATAAGATCTTCCTGAATAATATAGTAATTAAAAAGCTAATAATAACTTATAATAAAAAGATAACCTACATTATCTCAGTATTTACAGATATATTCTAGAATATATTCAGAATATCAATAAAGTTTTAGTGAATATCAAACTCACAGAATATATAATTACAGTTATAAAATCTCAATAAGCATAACAGACAGTCGTAATAATTAATTATATCTATAAAACTTATAGAAGATAGCCTAAGAAGTTAAAAATTACGAAGATTAAGAAATAGAAACATTACAGCAGCATATTATAAGTATAATCCTTCCTCAGCATTATAGCATTTTATTAAAAATAGATCCAAAATTATTCCACTATAGTAAGATTACTTAATAACTTACTAAAGAAGAATATTCCCTTTCAATAAGAATAAGAATAAATCACTACTATAGAATAACTTAAAAATAAGCTCTATAGTTCTTTTATACTTATATCTATTAACTATAACCCTACAGGTAGCTAAATATACCTAACAGTAAATATTAGTAACACTAGTTAGGAAGCTATATTCAGATAATTTATCAAGCAAAAATAAACTATTACCCACTTTAAAAGTAGTTTATTTACAGACGCAGAACTTAACTATAATACCAGTAAGAAAAAACTTTAAAGAATATTAAAAATACTAAAATACTTAAGAAACTACCTCTATAAGCGATATTTCTTATTAGAAACTAATATTAAAACTCTTATTACTCAGCTTAATAATATTACTTCTAATTTACTAGGAATACTAGTAATTTATTAGATATTTTAGATTAGAATATTTAACTTTAAGATTAAGTATATTAGTAAGGTAGCTAACTCTGCAACTAATAGTCTTTCACGAAAACTATCCAGACTATCTAACTGAGATAATAAGCAAGAAGAAAGCAATATTAATAACTAAATTGACACACAGATCTTCTTTACAGACATAGTAACTAGAAGCTTTTTCAAAAAAGTATACACTATAGGAGATAATTAACATATCAAAAAAATATTTAACTTAAAAACTATAATAGATAGAACTAACTAAATTAACAAAATCTTAATACTTCTAGCAACAATATTAGACTATTCACAGACCTAATTAAGAGAGATTAAGTAAATAACTTATTACTTATTAACACTAAAGAGGCTACCTAGAATCAACCCTAGCTAATTCAGAGCTTTCAGGTAGAAAGCTTTAATATTCTAATTACAGAATAAGCTACTATTTACCCAACTAACACTATTTTATATAATTCCTCAACATATTACTAACGGGGAAGAACTATAGAGATAATTAATAGTAACTATATATAATAAGAGTAACTATTAAGAATAAGAAACTATCTATAAGAAGTTAGCAAATCAATATTATTAACCTAATATATATAAAAATATATAAAAGACAGTAAAATATTACCCAGATTGTCAGATATAGAGAGTATACAGAACAGGAGACCTCTATAGTTTCACTACTCCTTAGGAACTTCTATTTAACTATATTCATTTAGATATCTAGAGAGTGGGAAAATAATATCTTATTAAAGTAAGAAATATATTTACAGACTAACTAGAAACCTAATAACTCCTGTAACCTACTTTATAGATAATTATAAAGTTTCTATAGGAAGAGGCTATTATATACTATAGCTTTTATAGAGTCCTTATAGTAAATAGAAAGCTAGAAAATAAGAAGTATATTATTAAGTTTAATACGTAATATAGCCTAAAGTGTAAAGTTACTTCAGCTTATAACCCACAAGCTAATAAAGTAATTAAAGTCAGATATTAACTAATTACTTATATACTATCAGTATAGCTATAAAGTAATAGTAGTAAAGATCCCTAACCCCTTCTGCTAGCCACCTTATTTACAGACTGAATAACAGTCAGAATATTAATAGAGTTCACACTATTCTATTTAAAGTATAAATATAAAGTAGTTATACCTATTAAAATATTTATACTAATATAGAGGATACTAAACTAAGTATTAGTAAGAACACTAGAAGAAGAAATAAATATAAGAGTTTATACTTTTATATAATTAAATAAAAATAAAGAGAAAGTAGTAGTAATAATAGCTAATTAATATAAGAAAGTAGTAGAGAATTTTAATAAATAAAGAGGGAATATACTATAAAATAAATAACTAGAACCTAGTAATATAATTTTAGTTTATAATATTAAGTAAGTAATTAATAAATCCTCAGATAGAAAACTTAAATATAGATAGATAGGCTCCTTTTAAATTTATTTAAAAGTATTTAATATTTCTTCCTATAAACTTAAAATTTTATCTAGAGAGGAAATTACTAAAATAATATATAGAGGAAATAGGTTAAGGAAATTTATATAGACTCCTTAAGAATATTAGGAACCTTTAGATCTAGATATTTATAAATCTAATCTAGAGAAAGAATTAATAAAAATCTTCCCAGTTTAGGGAGAGCCTATAGCTAATAAGGAGGAAGAAGAGAAAAAGGAGGAAGAACTTATAGTCCCAGGTGAAATTAATAATAATATCTTAATAAAACTAATAACTTAATAAAAGAAATACCTATTAAGTATTAAATATATAGTAGAGAAAATACTTCAGGATTCTAAATTTAAAATCTAAATTCTAATAATAGCTTTATCCTTAAAAACTTAGTATTAAAATATAATAGTTTAATAATATATATATAATAATTTTAACTTATAATTTTATCTTAAATAGTAAGAATATTTACAGATTAAATTAAGTAATAAAAATATAAAAAGACAAATATTTCACTTTCAATAAACCTAAATAACTATAATAAGTATCCACTTTTTATACTATAAAGTAGACTTAACATTTTTAAATAAGCTAGATATAATAATTTATATTCACTAAATTAGTATATTCACAAACCTAATATAATAGCTAATACTATCTATTAAGATTTTTAAACTTAATATAATTAGAATAATAATAAGTAGTATTTATAAGTAAGCTACTAAGTTATAAAACTTATTCTTTTTCTCAAGAGAAATATATAGAAACTTCTAGGTAATAAGATATAACTTAAAACTTTAGAGAGGAAAGATAACTTTACTTATAAAAAAGATATTATACTAAAGAATAAAAATATAATATATACTTATTACTAAAAGGATTTTCTTATTTATTTCTTTTTTCTTTCTTCTAATTTTCATTATTTTATTTTCCTATCTATAATAACTAGATATTTTTATAAACCTAATAAATAACAACTATCTTATTTCTCTTAAAGAAATTAATAATATAAGTAAAAAAGTTTCTTCCTCTAACTTACTAGGAAGTATTACTCTTAAACTAAAGATTAATATCTCTTAATAAAAATAAGAGAACTGAATATAATAAGTAAATTATATATAAAAAGATAAACTAAGAAAGCAAAGAAGATATTAAGAATATTAAAATACTTCTTCTATTAAGGGAAAAGTATATTATAGTAATAAGTAAAGTTAAATAAACTAACTCTACTAGTAACAGTTTTCTTAAAATCTTAAGAAATCTTAAATTTAGGAATAGGGAGGTTATTATATTTACTACTGAGATAATATATCTTATCTATATAATAGTAGTTAAAACTAAATCTTTAGTAGATAGTATTAAAGTTAAAAAAGTAAGTATTCTGAGTTTTATAAAAGAAGTAGTTAGTATAAGAGCTTCTAGGTAATAATATACACTTAAAATATAGATTATAGACCTATAAACTATTTTACTTATTATAAGTTATATAAGTATACTCTTTATAATAACTATAAGGGATAGTATTTCACTTACTATACTTTTAAATAAAGAAGCTATAGATAGTAGTAAAATATTAAAGTAACTTATAGACTTAAGATTTAGACTAATAAGTAATATTAGAATAAATAAATACTTAATAATGAGATATAAATATACTATAGGTATATTCTTAAATAAGCTAATAATCTAAAGATCCTATAAGAATTCTCTAGATATTTACCTATATCTTAAGGGGAGGTTTAAAATTATAGATTTAATAAGTAAAAGTAACTTCAGAATACTTCTTCTGAAGTATCTTAATCTTAAGGAATATAAAACTAGTTAAAGCCTGAGGATAATAAGTTAGATTATATATTAACTGAGAGTGAAGTAAGAAAAGAAATATATACTGAAAACTTAGAAAGATTAACTGAAACCTATTATAATATATTATTAATAATTTCTAAAGAAGCAAAAAAACTTAAATTATAAATTAAATAAATCTTACGAGATTTATTAACGAACTATATTCATAGAGTATCTATTACTCTTTTAGGAAGAAAGTAATTAAAATATAATATAGTAGAAAAGATATTTATAGATAAAAGAAAGTAAAAGTAAGAATTCTAGAGTAATTAATAGAGGAAAAATATTAATTAACTTAGAGGAGAAAACTCCCCTTTTATACTTACTAAATAATAATAAGATACCTTTTATCTAAATAATAATATTATTTACTTACTATTTACTTACTATTTTTAATAAAAATAGTAATTTATTCTTATATAGAATAATATCTATAATAATTTACTTATTCTTAAATTTATATCTATAAAAGAAGATAGTTTTACTATAGATAAAAGATTTAAGAACTTCCTCTATATATATATTATTCAGTTTAAACTTAAGATCTTACTAACTTAACATTTATATTTATCCTTTTTAACTTAATAATATAACTTAGGTTTATAAATTCCTCTATTATAATATCTACTTTATAAGAGAGCTAACTTCTCTATATAATTTCAGAAAAGAATCTTTATTTACTATAAATATTAAACTAATTTTAGAGTTAGTTATTTGTAACCTCTATAACTCTAAATAAGTTCATAAGGTTATAAAAAAATACTCTATTATACTTACCTCTCTAGACCTTATAATTTAAATACTAAAAATACTAAAAACTCCTTAAGATAGCTAACTATATAGATAATATTTTAATAGTAGTAACTAACTTCTATATTTAGAATTAGGATTTTATAATAACTAGCCTCTAGATTCTTAACTTAATATAGAATCTAACTACTTATAGCTACCTCTATAGATACTAATAAGAAGTATAATAATAAGAAAATAACTTCTTAGTATATTTATTAAAATAGTAGATAAACTAACCTTCCTAATATTATAAAGCTTCTTAGATATTTATCTCCTAGCCTTATATAACCTACTAGTTTATATTAAACTTAGAGAAGCTATGAATAGAGATAAATAGATTACTAAATACTAATAGATACTTTAGGAATACACTAAAATATATAACTTCTGTATTTTAGTAGTATTAGATAAAGCTTATAAGGAAAATACTTATTAATATAAGTAAAAAGTAAGAGAGAATTATTTCTAAATTATTATTATATAATATAAACTAAATTAAGATAAAATATAAACTTATCTAGTTATTAATCAAAATAAAGAATAAACTTAATATTAAGATAATTAATAGCGTAACGGTAATAGAGAATTATACTATATAATAGTAATAGCATTTATAAATCTAACTATCTTAAGATAATACTGAAACTCTTTCTATCTAATCACTTAATAGTTATATATTATATATACTAGAAATAACTACCTATAGTAAGTATCCTCCCTCATAACGCTCAATTAGTTATAAGTTATTCTCAACACCAGATAAATCCTAAAGTAACTTATAGGCTACAATACTGTTAGAGTAATATAGAAACTACATCTCAGTTAAGAATTTTATTCTAATATTCCAGCTAAGGAGGACTTAGTATATAATTAACCTAGCTTCTTTAAATAGTTCCGAAACTATAAAAATAATAATAAGATAAATATAGCAGTCTAACAGAAGAAAATATAAAATAACTATAAGATATTCTTAGAAGCTAAATAAGTAAAGCCTGAGAAGCTAAATACTCCACTAGATGCTAATAATAATATCCTAATAATATTACCTAATAACTTAGAAACTTCTTTAGTAATAGATAGAGGCTATTCTCAGACTCTAGAAATAGTAATCCTTATAATATTATTCTCAGCCACTAAGAAAATAAATATATAGAATACTATAACCTAATAATAAATTATTTATAAATTATCTCAAAATTCTACCTACCTACTTCTTAGGAGTTATCAAAAAAAGAGTTTATACTATTAAAACTTACCTTACTACTACTCTAATCCCTATAGACTATAAGCAGAAGGAAAATCTTATTTTATTAATATAGATCTATCTAAACTAATATTTCCAGTTCCAGAATATAGTTAAAAACTGACGTTAAACCAGTAAAAACTATTTACTACTATAAACTAATATAGAGATAGCTAAACTTCAGCAAACTATTTTATTAGCTACTATAGAGGAGGCCTAAATCTAAACTACTTAGAAGGTAATAATTTACAGAAAGAAGTTAAGTAATATATATTATTCTATAATATAGAGGGAACTCTTTAACTAGAGGGATACTTAGATAACTTTAAACTTATTACTCTACTCAGAATAAATCTGTAAATAGAGTTAGCTAGCCTATTTTATATTAATAATAAATCCCCTTAGAATATATAAGTAAGTATACCTGTTAATAGTAATATTTATAACGTTAGATATAATATTAATAATCGCTAGAGGTATTAACTTTTTAATACTGATATTATAGTTTTCTTATATTACTATAGTAGGAACTATTAGGTTAACCTTACTGTAAATTAGCTTAGTAGCTTTATATTTTATTTAGATTCTCTATAGAGACTAAATAGTAATAATAATTTTATCAAAAAAGTTAATAACCTACTAGAGTTCTATAGAGGTATAGATATATCTGAAGATATTCTTTAGATCCTAAGAGCTAATATCTGGGTAGCTCTAACTAAATAGTAACCAGATAGGTATATATATAGCCTCAGAGCTATAGAATAGTCTTAAGTCTATATTTCTAATAAGGTTCTTAATTCTAGAGAAAGCTTTTAGTATACTAAAGACTTTTAATAATATAGAAATAGGAATTACTCTCTCGCCCATAAATAGTAGTTAGCTATCAGTAAAATATTTAGACTTTACTAAATAGTTTATAGTAATCCACCCTCCTATCTGGTAACTATAGAATAGTATCACTAAAGTCGCAGTAAATACCTAATGTTAAACTTCACAATAATTACTTCTCAGATATCTATTAAAAATTCATAAACCTAATCTATAAAGAAAATAACTAATATATTACATTTAAGCTCCCTAGATATAATAGAAGTTAACAGGATTTTAGTATCACCTAATATCTAACTGCTGAAACCCAGGACGCCTGAACTATAAATAACTCCAAAACCTCGTTATATACTAAAGAAGGATATTCACAAATCTGACAAAACTGTAAGTATTACTCTAAAATGCAGTATAAGGATCCAGTAATGTAGTTCTTCCAGACAGCTAATATAACCTACGTAACTGGTTATCAGCTAGCTGTTAAAAATGTTAGTCCCTATAGGATATTCACTACTATTACACCCCAGTTATTCAGCTAGAATAGACTTTATATCTATTAGATATTATCTAAGAGACTAATTTATAAATTAATATATAGATTAATAGTAATAGACTTTATAGAATACTCCTTAAGGATCTACTAATTATTCCTTTTCTCACTCTGAAGCTTAGGAAGAATAACTTTACTTTATATAGAGCCTTAAATAAGACTAATAGGAAAAAGATTATAATAATTAATATTATCTTAAGAGTCGCCACACACAGGAGGATTACTAGTAACTACTATATCCTAATTAGAGAGAGTTACAATATTATAGATAGATTTCTTTTATTTTAGTTAGACTTATTATATAGAAGCTTAGAATAAACTTAAGGGGAGGATTATAATAGAATTAAGCCTATAAATAAGCTTATTTACATAATATAAGTAGCCTCATAAGTATAAATAGCTAGATTTATTACAGATAGATAGAAAGAATTAACTTCTCTTCTCTTTAGAATCTAAAACCTACTATTCAGATCAGCTTAGCTTTTAAACTATAGATCTGTAAATACAATTCTACACTTTTAAAATATTCTTTTAATATTTTCTATCTATTTTTACTTCTCTCAGGTTTTATAGCTGGGAGTGGTTAGTTAGTTTTAATCCAAATAGGCTCTCTCAGCTATAGCCTATTTCACTAGTTAAATAAGCTTAAATTCAGTTTTTTACAGATTCTAACAGTTAGCCTTATATTATTACCTAATTATAAAGTTTTAGATAGAAGGAAAATAAATATTTAACTACTTTTCTATTTTAATTTAAAAAGATTCTAACTAATACTAGAGGATATATATAGTTAGATATAGTTTAGATCTCCCTACTAGAAGCTACTCTACTCCCCTACTTTAAAAAGTTACTTATTATAGTTAACCTTCCTATAGAGTATAAATTTTAATTATCTAAAGTTTAAAATATAGCTTAGAAGCTTAAATATATAAAGAGAATATTAGTATACTACTAACTACTCCACTAGAGACCTGCCACTTATAATATAGAGAGTAATATTATAATAACTAAGGTAGTTAAGAAGTAATAATAACGCTAAAATTTTAATAGCTTCTCCTCTACCTCTAAGGAACACTCTAAAAACTATTAGAATATTTACTAATATTTTAAATATAGTAAGAAAAGCTATATTTACAGAAACTATAAAGCCTAAGAGTATAAAAAAACTAATATAAAAATTATAAAAACTATAACTACTCTAGATTATACTGAGGATAACTAGAGAGATAATATTACTCTACTTAGTAATAGTGAGGATTTAGAAAAAAAGTAACTTTAGAGTGAAATTAGACTCTAAAGCTAACTGAGGTGGAAATAATAGAATAGGGGAAATAATAAGAAAAGAAATAAGTAAGTAATTAGTAGTTAGCTACTATTTAGATTAAAATTAATAGAAGTTACTCTATTAATATATTTATTAATATAGACTATAATATTTATATTATTATTAATATCTTCCTTATAAAGAAACTTTACTTCCTACTAGTTAATAAGTTAAAAAGATAAATAAGGAGATATATTATTAAGTTATTACTTAGTAATACCTAGGAGATATTTATCCTAATTTTAGAAGTTAGTAGTTATATATAGAAAATCTATATTTATATTATAGAAAGTCTGTAGTTACTTTTATATCTTAAGTAACTATAGATAGAGGATAATTATATTATTTATAATACTGAAACTTAATAGATAATATATAGAAAGAATAGTATGATAATATATTTAGAATACTAAAATAAGTTAGTATAACTTAAGGAGATCCAGTCAGCTTAGTTACTTAATACTAATTTATTTATATTTATCTATTAGTATACTATATAGTATACTAATAAGATATTAAGCTTCTACTAAGTTATATTTATTAGTCTAATGGATATTAAGAAAGTATTAACTCTAAAAGTAGAGGTAAACCTAAAAAATTATATTCCTATAAATATCTTAAAGGAATTCTTAGATTTTTTCTATCTAAGTTTAGTATACTAACTATCCTCTAACTAACTAAGGATAAACTATTATATCCTATTAATTTCTAATAATAAGGAATAAAAACTAGACTTCCTATAGAGATCTCTCTATAGTATATTATAGGAGGAACTTTTAGTATTTAAGAAAACTTTAAAGGATTTACTTAATAAGGAATTTATTAAAATAAGTAATTTCTCTACTAATATCCTAATTCTCTTTATAAGAAAGCTAAATAGAGGAATATATTTTTATATTAATTATAAAACTTTTAATATAATTATAAAGAAAGATTATTACTTCCTCCTCTTTATATTAGAAACTCTCTAGAGGATTACTATTACCTACTAATATACTAAACTTAATATTATTATTATATTTTATAAAATTAGAATTAATAAAGTAGATTAGGAGAAAATAGTTTTTTAGATATATTATAGCTTCTTTAAATAGATAGTATATCCTTTCAGACTTATTAATA
Source organism: Colletotrichum lindemuthianum (assembly GCA_001693025.2). Classification (NCBI taxonomy): domain Eukaryota; kingdom Fungi; phylum Ascomycota; class Sordariomycetes; order Glomerellales; family Glomerellaceae; genus Colletotrichum; species Colletotrichum lindemuthianum. The sequence goes on along the minus strand of MASP02000093.1, from coordinate 12,544 downwards.
CTCCTACTATATTTTAATAGTATATTAATAGCTACCTATAATAATTTCTAGATAATTTTATTATAATATATATTAATAATATTCTTATTTATATTAATAGCTTGTAAAAGAAGTATAAAGAGAAAGTTTATTAGATACTTAGCTACCTTACTAATATAGATTTTAAGTTAGATCCTAAGAAGTATAAATTCTTAGTTATTATAGTTAAGTATATTAAGTTTATTATATTAGCTAGAAAGAATCTCTCTTATAATTCTAAGAAGTTAGAAGTTATTATTAATTAGCTTCTTTCTAGCTTACTGAAGAATATCTATAGTTTCCTTAAGTTTATAAATTACTATAAGGTTTTTATATTTTAATATAATATTATTATGAAACTTTTAAACTACCTAACTTAGAAGTTAGTTTTTTTTAACTGGAGACTAAAATAGTAGGAAACTTTCTTTATACTGAAATAACTTTTTACTATAGAACTAATCTTATAGATATTTAATCTTAATATTCTAATAATAATAGAGATAGACTATTTAGAGTATACTCTAGGACATATATTAACCTAAAATAATAAAGCTAGAGTGAGATATTTAGTAGCTTTCTACTTCTAATACCTAATCTCTATAGAGTTTAATTACCTAATCTATAATAAGGAACTCCTTATAATACTAACTTATTTATAGATATAGAGAGTAAAGTTATAAAATATCAGGAAATTTAAAATCCTTACTAACTATAAGGATTTTAAATATTTTATAAAGAAATAATAACTTACAGAGAGGTAGAGCTAGTAGGTAGAAAAGTTATTTTAGTATAACTTTTACCTTAAATACTAGCTAGGTATTTAGGTAGTAGTTTTTAATATCCTCTCCTAGAGGGAATAGGATACTCCTAAAAGGTAGAATAATAAGAAGTAATAAGGATAAATACTATAGATTATTCTAAATACTACTATCCCTATAGAGTTTCAGGTAGAATATATAAATATTATTAATACTTAGGTTTTTAAAGGAAAATTAGATTTATAAGAGATATAAGATTATATTACTAAGAGAGACTCTTTATATTAATAAATCTTTATAGTAATCTAGTAGGATGAATATAATTTTCCTTCTAACTTCTATATTAAGATCTAGATTACTAAGTATATTATTAATATACTAAGATAGTTTACTTTCAGGGAGAGGTTTTAGATACTAGATAATAAAGAGATTAATAGTCTTCTTAATAAGTTTAGAATTAAGTTAGTATAGAAGTTATATAACTCCTCCCCTACAGATTACTTAAGATATAATAGTATATTAAAGATTTTAAGTTAATAATTCTATTAGTCTAAATATTTATAAAAAGTATCTACTAATTTATATATAACTATAATATATATAGAAGTATTTATATTTAGAAGTAAGCTAAAAAGGGATTTCTAAAGTCCCTATTAATACCTAACTAGTTATATTCTAATTTATTAATAGACTTTATTACTAATTTACCCCCTATAAAAAGATAAGGTAGCTATTAGCTTTAGATTATTATTAATTAACTAAATAAGATCCCTATATTAGAAAAGATAGATATAATAGAGGTAGAAGTATATACCTAATAGTTCCTCAGTTACTATTATAGGTTTTATAGAATATTATACTCTATTATAAGTAATAAAGAATCTAACTAAGTAAGTTACTTCTAGAAGGAATTCTATAGATTAATAAATATTATATACCTATTAAATATTAATTACTATCTATAGATTAATAGAATTATAAAATAATATAACTAGAAGATCTAAATAGTTTTAAGGATATTTATCTACTAATCTTAAGATAACTAAAGTAACTTACTATTTATTATATAGTTAACTCTCTATAATTAGTAGTATAGTATAATAAAAACTATATCTTTCTTTATAGATTATAAGTATTATATTAACTTTATCCTAGTCACTAAGGAGTATATAAAGCTATTTAGTAATAGTGAGACTGCAGCCTACTAGCTAGTTAAGAGAATATAATTAGTAATAATATATATCTATATAGAGATAGTTACTATTTAGTAGAAGTTAGAAGTCTAGATAAATAAAATTTAATTCCCTATAGATTAATATTAAATTAGTAATAAGATATAGTTAAATATATCTAACTATAAGTTACTAAAATTAAGCTAAAAGCTAACTTAGCTATATTATAAATATATAGTAGTAAAAATCCTCTTACTATATATTATAAAGCTAGATACTCTAGAGTTTATTTATTTATAGTTCTATATAGATTTACTCTAGAAAACTACTACTAATTTACTACTTAAGTAGGTTATAGTTAATAGCTAGCTACTACTACTAATAAATAATAATAGAGAGGTTAAATAGCTAGTTAAAAATATTCTTACTATGAGGATATATTAAATAGGAAGAGGATACTAATAAGAAGTTCTTATTAAATAGGAAGAGTATATAAACTCTATATAGAAGCCTATTAATATTATTATAGATATAATAACTCTAGAGTAATATAAGGCGACATATAAGCTAATTATAGATAATAATAGAGACCTAGCTTATAGCTTCTAACTAAGTAGTAGCTAGGGAGGAGGGAAGTAATATTATAGGTTATATCTAGATATCCAGCTAGAGCTATACCTAGATATCTGAAGCTAACCCCCTCGCCCGAGTGGGACTCTAGTAGGCTCTATATAGTATTATATATACAGACTTTTCCACACACCTATAAAAACTTCTCTTTTACTCCTTAGTTCTAAATAAACAATATTTTACGCTACTTTCCAGTTAAATAAACCTAGATCCAGCCCTTTATAATATCCTTATATTTATACTTACTATAGAGGCTATCTTACAGTAGAATTCTATAAGTATCTCTAGATTCTAAGTAAATTTATAAAAAACCTAAATTATAGTAATTACTATAGTATTCTATTTTTTAATAAGAATAATTTTTATTTTATTATAGAAATAGTATTTATTATAGAATATAGTAATATAGATATATAGAAAGTTCTAGTTATAATCTATTTTATTTATTTTGTCTAATTCTATAGCTATTAGGAAAAATATTTTCTTAATACTAAATTATATAAAAATATTTAGAATAATAAGGTTTCAGTAGAATTAAGCTCTAAATATAATAAAGTTAAGTAAACTAAAGTATTTAATAAGAGATTATATATAATAAATCTACTTAAAAACCTTAAAGAAATTATTATTATTATAGCTTATCAGGAAGTTAACTTAGTATTTAAGTAGAAAATTAGTAAATGTATTAAAAATAAACTTACTTAAAGTATTCTTAATATTAATAGTATAGCTACCCCCTAGTATTAATAGTATAATTTAAATATACTACTTAAAGTATATAAGATTACTAATATATTAGTAGGTAAAAAGAAAGTAGAAATACTAGTAGGAAGTATACTAAACCTTACTATTAATATTAAAGATACTATAATCTATAAGTTTAAATTAGTCTTTTCTAAATTACTTACTTTTACTAAAATTATTAGATTAAATTACTAATATAATATAAATACTATCTAAATTTAATATAAAGAGTATATATAAGCTAAGTAGATTAATCTTAAATAAATATAAGGTTTTCTTATTTTACTCTAAATATTAAAAAACTATTATATATAAACTTAAGGTTTTAATCTCTTAAAGTATAAATAGTAATAGAAAAGAGAAATTAGATTCCAGATAGAATATCTATATATTTTAGTTAGCTTTATAGATATTACAGGCTATACCCGGATGTCCAGCCAGGGCTGTGCCCAGGCATCCAAAGCTAACCCCCTCGCCCGAGTGGAGCTCCAGTGGGCCCTATATAATATTATATATACAGACTTTTCTATGTACTTATAAAAACTTCTCTTTTACTCCTTAGATCTAAATAAATAGTATTTTACACTACCTTCTAGTTAAATAAACTTAAGTCCAGCTTTTTATATATTTAGAACTTAGTTTTATTTACTATATCGATAATACTAAGTAGAATGTAGCTTCCTACTAGTTAAGTATATAATTTAGTTAAGTGTAGCTTTTAGGATATAATATTATATAATAAGTAACTAACTAATTAATATAAAGAATAATAGAGAATACTGAAGCCCCTCAGGATACTTCTATAGATAGTATAATAAGGTTGGGTCTGTAAATAGACTTATTTACATAATATAAGTAGCCTCACAAATATAAATAGCTAGGTTTATTACAGACAGATAGAAAGAATTAACTTCTCTTCTCTCTAGAATCTAAGATCTACTATTTAGATTAGTTTAGCTTTCAGACTATAGATCTGTAAATATAATTCTATAGTTTTAAAATATTTTTCTAATATCTTCTATCTATTTTTACTTCTCTTAGGTTTTATAGTTAGAAATAATTAGTTAGTTTTAGTCTAGATAGGCTTTCTCAGTTATAGCTTATTTTAATAGTATCTAGAAATAGATTATTCTACTCTTAATCTTTAAAGCTGGAATAGAGAGATATTTTTGTATTATTTTAATAAATAAATATTAATATAATATAATAAAAATATAATATATTATCCTACTATTAGGAAAAATATATAAGTAAATATAAAAATTAGAAAGATTACTAAAAGAATTATTTATAGATTTATACTAGAAATAAGAAAACTAAATAATAACTATATTTATATTCTTAAAACTAGTAGATACTCTAGAGACTTAGAAAATATTCAGAAACTAGTATTTATATAATTTTACTAAATAAACCTTTATAATTTTATATTATAAAATTATTATCAGTAAGTTATTTATAGATCTAGCCTGTAGGTAAACTAGAAATTATTTTACTAAATATAAATGAAAATAATAATTATAATAATAATTATAGAATAATTGAGAAAGTAGTCTTACTAAGTTAATAAGTATAGTAAGATTAACCTATTTATCTAAAAATTAGTAAAAAGATAAATAAATAGACTATTTAAATATTTTTAATATAGAGAAAATAATTAGGTAAAAAAGAAGATTATTATAATTTAAATATCTCTTTTTTAGAGAAGATAATATATAAGTATAGTTATATTTAGATTTTTAGATACCTCTGAAGAAGGAGAAGATAGATAATATTAGAATTACTGTAAATTACTAATCTATTAAGGTTTTTAGGAAGATTAACTAGCAGTTTTATATAGAATTAAATTGAAATATTATATAAATAGTTCCGGGCGAGACTAATAATAATACCTTAGTAGGACTAATAACTTAATAAAAGGAATATCTATTAAGTATTAAGTATATAATAGAGAAAATACTTCAGAATCCTAAGTTTAAGATCTAAATTCCAGTAATAATTCTATCTTTAAAAGCTTAGTATTAGAATATAATAGTTTAATAACATATATATATATATAATAATAATAAAAACCTTATTTTAGATAATATTTACAAATTTATACTTTAGTTATTATACTTATTTAATTATTTCTTTTTTTTAGTTTAGATTTTCTCTTTTCTTACTACTGAAGCCTCTTTATTCTCTATTTCCCTATAATCTTAATAACTTTAACTTACAATTTTATCTCAAATAGTATAAGTATTTACAGATTAAATTAAGTAATAGAAATATAAAAAGAAAGATATTTTACTTTTAATAAATCTAAATAACTATAATAAATACTTACTTTTTATATTATAGAATAAACTTAATATTTTTAAATAAACTAGATATAATAATTTATATTTACTAAATTAGTATATTTACAAACTTAATATAATAATTAATACTATCTATTAAGGTTTCTAAACTTAATATAGCTAGGATAATAATAAATAGTATTCACAGGCAAACTATTAGTTATAAAATTTATTATTTTTCTGAAGAGAGATATATAGAAGCTTCCAGCTAATAAGATATAACCTGGAACTTTAGAGAGGAAAGATAACTCTACTTACGAAAAAGATATTATACTAAAGAATAAAAATATAATATATATTTATTACTAAAAGAATTTTTTTCTTTATTTTTTTTCTTCTAGTTTATATTATTTTATTTTCTTATTTATAATAACTAGATATATTTATAAATCTAATAAATAATAACTATCTTATTTCTTTTAAAGAAATTAATAATATAAGTAAAGAAGTTTCTTCCTCTAGTTTACTAAGAGGCGTTATTTTTAAACTAAAGATTAATATTTCTTAATAAGAATAAGAAAGCTAAATATAATAAGTAAGTTATATATAAAAGGATAAGTTAAGAAAGTAAAGAGAATGTTAGGAATATTAAAATACTTCTTTTACTAAGGGAAAAATATATTATACTAATAAGTAAAGTTAAATAAATTAACTCTACTAATAATAATTTTCTTAAAATCGTAAGAAATCTTAGACTTAGAAATAGGGAGGCTATTATATTTACTGCTGAGATAATATGTTTTATCTATATAATAGTAGCTGAAACTGAATCTTTAGTAGATAGTATTAAAGTTAAAAGAGTAGATATTCTGAGTTTTATAAAAGAAATAGTTGGTATAAGAGCCTCTAGGTAATAATATATATTTAAAATATAGATTACAGATTTATAAATTATTTTACTTATTATAAGTTATATAGATATACGTTTTATAATAACTATAAGAGATAGTATTTTGCTTACTATATTTTTAAATAAAGAAGCTATAAATAGTAGTAAAATATTAAAATAACTTATAAACTTAAGATCTAGACTAATAAGTAATACTGAAATAAATAAATACTCAATAATAAAGTATACATATACTATAGGTACATTCTCGAATAAGCTAATAGTCTTAAGATTCTATAAGGACTTACTAAAAGTTTACCTATATCTTAAGGAGGGGTTTAAAACTATAAATTTAATAGGTAAAAGTAACTTTAGAGTATTTATTCTAAGATATCTTAATCTTAAGGAATATAAAACTAGTTAAAATCTAAGGATAATTAGTTAGACTATATATTAACTTAAAGTAAAGTAAGAAAAAAAATATATACTAAAGGTTTAAATAAATTAACTGAAATTTATTATAATATATTATTAATAATTTCTAAAAGAGTGGAGAAACTTAAGTTATGCATTAAATAGATCTTATAAGATTTATTAAGTAATTATATTTATAGAGTATCTATTACTCTTTTAAGAAGAAGGTAATTAAAATGTAATATAGTAGAAAAGATATTTATAGATAAAGAAAAATAAAAGTAAGAATTATAGAGTAATTAATAGAGGAACAATATTAATTAATTTAGAGGAGAAAGCTTCCTTTTTATACTTACTAAATAATAATAAGATATTTTTTATCTGAATAATAATATTATTTACTTACTATTTACTTACTATTTTTAATAGAAGTAGTAATTTATTTTTATATAGAGTAATATTTATAATAATTTACTTATTCTTAGATTTATATTTATAAAAAGAGATAATTTTACTATAAATAAAAAAATTTAGAACTTCCTCTATATATATATTATTCAGTTTAAACTTAAGATCTTACTAACTTAATATTTATATTTATTCCTTTTAACTTAATAATATAATTTAAATTTATAAATTCCTCTTTTATAATATCTATTTTATAAGAAAGCTAACTTCTCTATATAACTTCAGAGAAAATCTTTTATTTATTATAAATATTAAATTAGTTTCAGAGTTAGTTATTTATAATCTTTATAACTCTAAATAAATTAATAAGGTTATAAAAGAATATTCTATTATACTTACCTCTCTAGACCTTATAATTTTAATATTAAAAATACTAAAAACTCCTTAAGATAGCTAATTATGTAGATAATATTCTAATAATAATAATTAACTTCTATATTTAGAATTAAGAGTTTATAATAATTAGCTTCTAGATTCCTAACTTAATATAGAACCTAACTACTTATAATTACCCTTATACATACTAATAAGAAGCATAATAATAAAAGAATAGCTTCTTAGTATATTTATTAAAATAGTAGATAGACTAACTTTCTTAATATTATAAAGCTTCTTAGATATTTATATCCCAGCCTTATATAACCTACTAACCTACATTAAACTTAGAGAAACTATTAATAGAGATAAATAGATTACTAAATATTAATAAATACTTTAGGAATATATAAAAGTATATAACTTTTATATTTTAGTAGTATTAAATAAAACCTATAAGGAAAATTCTTATTAATATAAATAAAAAGTAAGAGAGAATTATTTCTAAATTATTATTATATAATATAAACTAAATTAAAGTAAAATATAAACCTATCTAATTATTAATTAAGATAAGGAATAAGCTTAATATTAAGATAATTAATAGCGTAATAGTAATAGAGAATTACACTATATAATAGTAATAATACTTACAAACCTAACTATCTTAAGATAATACTGAAACTCTTTCTATCTAATCACTTAATAGTTATATATTATATATACTAGAAATAACTACTTACAATAAGTATCCTCCCTTATAATACTTAATTAGTTACAAGTTATTCTTAATACTAAATAAATCCTAAAATAACTTACAGGCTATAATATTATTAAAGTAGTATAGAAACTACATCTTAATTAAGAATTTCATTCTAATATTCTAGCTAAAGAGGATTTAGTATATAATTAACCTAGTTTTTTTAAATAGTTCCGAGACTATAAAGATAATAATAAGATAAATATAGCAATCTAATAAAAGAAAATATAAAATAATTATAAGATATTCTTAGAAGCTAAATAGGTAAAACCTGAGAAGCTAAATATTCTACTAAATACTGATAGTAATATCTTAATAATATTACTTAATATTTTAGAAACTCCTTTAATAGTAAGTATAAGCTATTTTTAGACCCTAAAAATAGTAATCCTTATAATACTATTCTCAGCCACAAGGAAAATAAATATATAGAATACTGTAACCTAATAATAAATGATTTATAAATTATTTCAAAATCTTACTTACCTACTTTTTAGAAGTTATTAAAAGAAGAGTTTATATTATTAAAACTTACCTTACTACTACCCTAATTCCTATAGACTATAAGCAGGAGGAAAACCTTATTTTATTAATATAAATCTATCTAGATTAGTATTTCTAATTCCAGAATATAGTTAAAAACTAATATTAAACCAGTAAAAACCATTTACTACTATAAATTAGTATAGAGATAGTTAAACTTTAGTAAACTATTTTATTAGCCACTATAGAGAAAGCCTAAATCTAAACTACCTAAGAGATAATAATTTGCAGAAAGAAGTTAAATAATATATATTACTCTATAATACAGAAAGAACTTTTCAACTAGAGGGATACCTAAATAACTTCAAACTTATTATTCTACTTGAAATAAGTCTGTAAATAAAGTCAGCTAGCCTATTTTATATTAATAATAAATCCCCTTAGAATACATAAGTAAATATATTTATTAATAGTAATATTTATAATGCTAGATATAATATTAATAATTACCAGAAGCATCAACTTTTTAATATTAATATTATAGTTTTCTTATACTACTATAGTGGGAACTATTAAGTTAATCTTACTATAAATTAACTTAGTAGCTTTATATTTTATTCAGATTCTCTATAAGGACTAAATAGTAATAATAACTTTATTAAAGAAGTTAATAATCTACTAGAGTTCTATAGAGATATAAATATATCTAAGAATATTTTTTAGATCCTGAGAGTTAATATCTAGATAATTCTAACTAAATAGTAACTAGATAGATATATATATAACCTCAAAACTATAAAATAGTCTTAAGTTTATATTTATAATAAGGTTCTCAATCCCAGAGAAAACCTTTAGTATTATAAAGAGCTGGACCTAAGCTTATTTAACTAGAAGGTGGCGTAAATACTGTTTATTTAGAACTAAGAAGTAAAAGAGAAGCTTTCACGAGTGCGTAGAAAAGTCTGCATATATAATACTATATAGGGCCTACTGGGGCCCCACCTGAGGGAGGGGGTTAGCTTCGGATGCCTGAATATAGCTCTAGCTAGATATCTGAGTATAGTCTATAATATTACCTCCCTCCTCCCCAGCTACCACCCAGCTGGAGGCTGTAGGCTAGATCTTTATTATTATCTATAATTAGCTTATATATCACCTTATACTACTCTACTATATCTATAATAGTATCAACAGGCTCCTATATAGGGTTTATATATCCTTCCTATTTAACGAGAGCCTCTTATTAGTACCCTCTCCCCACTTAATATATCCTTACAGTAAGAATATTTTTAACTAGCTATTTAACCTCCCTATTATTATCCACTAGTAGTAGCAGCTAGCTATTAACTATAACCTACCCAGGTAGTAGATTAGTAGCAGCTCTCTAGAGTAAATCTATATAAAACTGTAAGTAAATAGACTCTAGAGTATCCAGCTTTATAATATATAGTAAGAAGATCTTCACTATTATATACTTATAATATAGCTAAGCTAGCTTTCAGCTTAGCTTTAGTAACTTATAGTTAGATATATTTAACTACATCTTATTACTAACTTAATACTAATCCACAGAGGACCAGATCTTATTCACCTAAGCTTCTAACTTCTACTAAATAGCAGCTATCTCTATATAGATATATATTATTACTAACTATATTCTCTTAACTAACTAATAGGCTACAGCCTCACTACTATTAGGTAGTTTTATATACTCCTTAGTAACTAGAATAGAATTAATATAATACCTATAATTTATAAAGAAAAATATAATTCCTATTATACTATACTACTAGTTACAGAAAGCTAACTATATAATAGGTAGTAGGTTATCCTAATTATTCTAGGACTAGTAGGTAAATATCCTTAAAACTACTTAAATCTCCTAATTATATTATTCTATAATTCTATCAGTCTGCAGGTAATAACTAATATTCAGTAAGTATATAATATCTATTAACCTATAGAACTTCTTCTAGAAGTAACTTACCCAGTTAGACTCTCTATTACTTATAATAAAGTATAGTATTCTATAGAACCTATAGTAGTAACTAAGGAACTACTAAATATATACCTTTACCTCTATTATATCTATCTCTTCTAATATAGAGACCTTACTTAGTTAATTAATAATAACCTAGAGGTAATAGTTACCTTATCTTTTTATAGGAAGTAAGTTAGTAATAAAGTCTATTAATAGATTAGAATATAACTAGTTAGATACTAATAGAGACTTCAGAAATTCCTTTTTAGCTTACCTCTAGATATAAATACCTCTATATATATTATAGTTATATATAAATTAGTAGATACTCTATAACTATCCAGGTTAGTAGAACTGTCAGCTTATAATCTTTAGTATATTATTATATTCTAAGTAACTTACAGGAGAGAAGTTATATAACTTCTATATTAACCTAATTTTAAGTTTATTAAGGAGGTTATTACTTTCTTTATTATTTAGTATCTAAAATTTCTCTCTGAAAGTAAACTATTTTAGTATATTAATAGTATACTTAATAATCTAGATTTTAATATAGAGATTAGGAGGGAAGTTATACTCCTCCTACTAGATTACTATAAAGATCTATTAATATAAAGAGTTTCTCTTAGTAGTATAATTTTATATTTCTTATAGGTCTGATCTTCCTTTAAAAACCTAAGCACTAATAATATTTATATATCCTACCTGAAGCTCTATCAGAATAGTAATATCCAGGATAATCTATATTATTTATCCCTATTACCTCTTATTATCCTACCTTTTAGGGGTATTCTATTCCCTCTGGGAGAGGATATTAGAAGCTACTATCTAAGTATCCAGTTAGTATTTAAAGTAAAAATTATATTGAGATAACTTCTCTACTTATTAGTTCTGCCTCTCTGTAAGCTATTATTTCTTTATAAAGTATTTAAGATCCTTATAGTTAGTAAGAACTTTAAACTTCCTAATACTTTACAGTTCCACCCTCTACACTTATAAATATTCTAGCACTATAAAGAGTTCCTTATTATAGATTAGGTAATTAAATTCTGCGGGAGTTAGGTATTAGGAGTAGAAAGTTACTAAATATCTCACTCTAGCCTTATTAGCTTAAGTTAATATATCTCTTAGAGTATACTCTAAATAGTCTGTCTCTACTATTATTAGAGTATCAGGGTTGAATATCTATAAGATTAGTTCTATAGTAAAAAGTTATTTTAGTATAAAGAAAGCTTCCTACTACTCCAGTCTCTAGTCGAAAGGAACTAACTTCTAAATTAAGTAGTTTAAAAGCTCTATAATAATATTATACTAAAATATAAAAACCTTATAGTAATTTATAAACTTAAAGACATTATAGATACCTTTCAGTAAGCTAGGGGGAAGCTAGTTAATAATAGCTTCTAACTTCTCAGGATTATAAGAGAGGCTCTTTCTAACTATTATAATATATCTAATATACTTAACTATAGTAACTAAGAATTTATACTTCTTAGGATCTAACTTAAAGTCTGTATCAGTAAGGTAGCTAAATATCTAGTAAACCTTCTCCTTATACTTCTTTCGTAAGCTACTAATATAAATAAGGATATTATTAATATATACTATAATAAAATTATCTAGAAACTAT
>MASP02000092.1:0-79916 GCA_001693025.2 Colletotrichum lindemuthianum | reverse complement strand
GAGGAAACCTCAGGCGGCAAGCGCGGTTGGTTAATACGATAGCTGACAAATGCGGAAGGTACGTCACAAAGGGAAGGTACAGGCCCACATCCATCGCAGTTACTTCTTTTTTTAAAGGATCGCAATTGGTTGTCATATAACGCCTGCTGCCAGCTGGTTACACTTGTCGCCAGTTGTCAATGGTCGCCAGCTGTTAACAGCTATTGGCAGATGCCGCCAGCTGGCAGCAGTTGCCACGCTTGGTTTCACAACCGGAAGGTACACTATGACCACCGGTTGCAGTTGCCTATCGCAGGATTTGAACCTACTGCACTTACTGAAAGGTAAGAGCTAGCCAGACGTTAAACTACTACGTTCGATGGAAGTAGAAGTTAGTATATATTATTATTAGTATTATTAATATCTTAAGGTATTTAGTTACTTACCTAAGAATAATAGATATTATATATTCTATATTAACTTTTGTGGTTATATTATAAACCTTAGATACTAATATATTATATATAATTTTTTTTAACTTAATAGAGAAGAAGTAGATAATATTACTTTTAAGTTTAAAAATATTATTATTCTTACTAACTTCTTCTATTTCTAGAATAATAATAAACTCTAGCTAGAATATTATATTACTATTATTAGTAAAGAATCTATTAATAAAAATATATAATTTTATTATCTTAATATTAGTAGGGATAAATAATAAGCTTCTCTCAGAGTTATTTATCTATTATACTAGATATTTATTAAGTTTCTTAATATCTTCCTCTATTAATTCTGAATATTAAGCTATAATAAAAAAGCTAAAATATACCTCCAGTTAGTATATAGATAATATATATTTCATATACCTATTATTTAATATATATTAATTTTACAGTCTTAGATATATAATTAATAAGTTTAATCTTCTTACCTTATTCTTTTTAGGTAAAAGTAATATTACTATTATTTTTTAGGGTAATTATATCTCTATTAAATATAAGAGGTTTATATTATATAAATATTACCTTTAGTTTAGCTGTAAATTCTACTTACTGAAGCTTTTTCTCTTTTTTATTATTAAATTTAGATAAGTAGAGTCTAAGGATATTATTTATTTATATATCTATAATACTAAAATGTTAGTTATTAGATCTAGAGATTATAAGATATAGGTTATATAATAAGGTTTCTATTTATAGTTAGCTTTTATAGTAGCTAGAGTATATTATATACTTATAAATATCTAACTCTATAAGGTTATATAATAGTTAAACTATAATAATAATAATATCCTCTAGATATAAGCTATATAGGCTTACAGGTAGTTTTATTAGTATAAAGTAACTTAATATTATCTCTATCTATATATATATTTAGGTAATATTTTAGAGGTAAACCTCTATAGTAGTTTTTTCTTTAAGTATTACTAATAATACTAATATTAAGTAATAGTTTACTTATTAGATTATTAGTAATTACGTGAGAATATTAGTTTTCCCCTAATTATTAAAGTTTTTAATAACTAATTGTAACTTCTTATATAGTATATTATTTATACTTTTAACTTTATTAATAAAGTAGATGCTGAAGATCCTTATACTATTATATTTCTAAATATTAAAGTGTTTAAGGTGAAGTATACTTTTTACTAATAGAGTTTTCTACTCTATAGTATATAATTTCTAAAATAGCTTCCCTAGTATTTCAATAAGGCTTTATTATTAAAGTTTAATAACTTTAGTAAATATCTCTATCTTTTTTATTATTAGATAGATATTATAGTTGACCTTATTTATAACTTTAGCTTTTATAATAAAAATTATATTTTTATATAGTTATTCTTATTACTTTAGTTTATTCTTATTTAATACTACTATTAATATACTTTCTTTTGAATATTTATTTAGTAGCTAATTATTATAGAGATTTTAGATTTCTACCTTTTTAGTATATAGTTAATAATATAACTTAACTATTCTTAATCTAAAGGTATTAAGTTTACTATCTATCTCTATAATATATATTTCGTTATTAATAGAGATAAGTCTGAAAAATTCTATTTAACTTTAATATTTATAGTAGATATATATCTCTGATTAAAAAGGTAAGTAGTAAACTGAAGTAGTAAAAAAGTTATTATATATATTTAGAATATTAGAAACTTACTATTAAGTATGAATCTTATATATTTCTTCTATTATCTTCTGAATAGTAACTATTTATTTTATAATATCTAGGGATAGTAGTAATATTAGGTTAAGGTAAAGATATATTTTAAAAGTTAGTAGAGTTAATATAAGGTTATTTAGGTTACTAATATTACTAATTATCTTAATTATATTTTATAGTATTTCCTTTCTATTAATTTCTGATATCTTATTTTAGATAATTTTATATACCTTCTATAGGGGAATATAGTAATATTCTATTTTACTGATATTATTATAGGTTTTAACTAATATAATTTTAACCTTACTATCTATACTATTAGCTTCCTTCTTAAAGCTTACAGCTATAAAATTATATTCTATATTAATAATAATTCTATCTGGAGATTTCTAGTATATATTAATCTAATATATTTTTAGAATATACTATATACTCTCTATAGAGATATTTGTTATATATTTTATAGCTATAAATACTATAGAGATATTAATTATATATAATATAGGTTTATTACTATTAAAATATATAATATGAATAATAATCTCTATATTGAATTTTTAGTTATCCTTAAGGTTAAACTTAAACTAATATAGTATTTTACTATTTATTTAATATTAGTAGTAGTTTTTAGCAATTATCTTAATCTTATTAGTTATTATAGTTTTATCTACTTTCTTAAGTATATTATTTAACTTATAGACGCTAGAGTAGCTAAATATTTTATAAAACTACTATATTTTTATTTCTATAAGGAAGTTTATAGTTTTATTATAAAGATCTTTCTAAATTAAGAATTATAGATACTTATTATATTTCTCTATTAGTAGTAATATTTCTTTTTACTTAGTTTTATTATTAAGATTATTAAGATATATTTAGAGGTAGTTTATATTAGGAAGGTTTAGTAGAAATAGTATAACTATAAATATAATATAAAAGTTAATATTTCTAAAGAATATAGATATTTTAGTAATACTGAGATTTATAAATTCTTATCTATCTCTAAATCTAATATTTATTTTTAAAGCTATCTTATTTAGTAAGATATTAGGAAGGATCTTCTGGAGGACTTTAAGTTATTATATACCTCTAGTAGAAAGTCTACCTACTTTAGTATCTAGAAGGATATTTTTGAAAATAACTTCTAAATACTGTAAGGTTAGGAAAGTTTCTAATTTATTAGTAATTATTAGGTAGTAAAAAATATAGTTTTAAAGAATCTCTATAAGTTATATAAGATTAATAATTTCCTTCTAGCTATTTATAATAGTAAAGTAAATAGCTGTAAAGTTATTCTCTAATATTTTATTTATATTATCTTTTACTTTCTTTATTATTTTCTTTATAAAGTTAATATTATTAAGGTATATTATAATTTCTTCTACTAGTATAATATTAATAGTAGTTATATTAAAGAACTCTAATCTGTTGCTAAATTATATACCTCTCGGGGTTCTGTTTAGGTAAATATACCCGATAGTTGGCTCTTACCTTATAAATTCTATAAATAAGCTGAAGCTAAGGAACTATTTAAATAGAGGAAACCTCAGGCAGTAAATATAGTTAGTTAATATAATAGCTAATAAATACGGAAGGTATATATTATAAAGGGAAGATATAAACTTATATCCATTATAGTTACTCTTTAAAGAATTACTATAAAGGTTACGTAATATCTACTGCCAGCTGGATATACTTATTGCCAGCCGTTAACAGTCGCCAGCTGTTAACAGCTAGTAGCAGAAGCTTACTACAGCTAGTAGTAGTTACTACGCTTAGTTTCACAACTGGTAGGTACATTATAACCCCCCAGTTATAATTATCCGTCGCAGGATTCAAACCTACTGCTCTTACTAAAATAGTAAGAACTAACCAGACGTTAAACCACTATATCAAACGAATCTAATATAATATTAATAATAAATATTTTCTTAAATGATAGAGTAGTAACTTTATATTTCTCTAAGATATATTTTATTAATTAGTATATATTTACTGATTTTAAGTATACTTAATATTTACTTTATATATTTCCACTTTATATTTTCTTATAGAAATATTCTAAAGTAGCGTTATTATTCTATATATATTATAGATAGAATAGTTAAAGGTAGTTAAAGTATTAATTTCACTCTTAGCTATTATATATATAGTCTGCAAGGAATTAATTCTAATTTATAATATAGTTAGTTTTTTCTCCAATTATTTATTTTAATTTTTAAGTATCTCTATTATCTATTTATATAGCTTATTAATACTTAGTTTAACTTTTTTAATAATCTTATGGAGTATATTAATTATATTATATACTTAGTGTATAAATATATATGTTCTTCTATAAATGTTATAGATTTAAATAGATATATGAAAAGAGGTTAATTTATATGATTATTATTTTAAATATCTTAACTATATGAATATACTTATAGTTTTTAGTAAGGATTTTAAGATTTATATTCTTCTATTTCCTATAATAGTTAAAATAGATTATAGATATCTTAAACTTATTTCTAACTATTATAGCTATTTAAGTAATTAAAAGATTATTTTAGATTAGTAAAATTACTATCTTATAGTATAAATATATTTATCCTACTAGTATATTATTAAATACCTTTTCTACTATATTCTAGCTAATATTATAGCTAATATATTTAGTAATGAATATTTATATTTTATTTTTAAAGATATTATACTTCTCTTTAGTATATTTATTATTTATTTTATATATCTTACTAAATAATAATTTAACCTTTTTGTAAGGTTAGTTAAATAGAATATAGTATTTTAATATTAATTGATACTTTCCTCTAAAGTAGATATAAAATCTTAGGAGTTTAGTTAGCTTTAAGTATTTCTCTTTCTTATTAGTTATTATTCTCTTAATTCTTTGTAAGTTAATACTTATTTAAATATCTAGTTTTATTAGTTATAAGTTTAATATTAATATTATTCTTATTATTAATATTAATAATATTAATTATAGAGAAAGTAATTATATTATTAAGTTTTTTAATATAGATAGTTATTAATTTATAGGAATAAATTCTCTTACCTCTGGAGGTTATTAATAAAGTTAGGAGTTTTTATAATTTCTTATTTGAGGATAAGATATTCTTATTAGTTAGTTTTAATATTTTCTGCTATTTATCTTATTAATATTTCTTTCTTAAGAATCTTAATTGGTTTTTCCCTTATTATATTCTTATTTATAGAGAAGTATATATCTCTCTCTATAAGGTAGTTCTTAAGAACTTATATTAATATTCTTTCTATATTAGTGAAATATTCTAGAGTTTATTCCTTAAAGTTAATATAGTAGGTTTTCTATATTTTATTAAAATAGATATTTTACTTCCTCTATAGATAAATATAGTAGTAGATAAAAGTATTATTAAAAATACTACTACTAATACTTATTTAAAGCTTAGTATTTTCACTTTATTATTAAAATATAACATTCTGATATATTTCTACTAATATCTTTATTTCTATATATTAAAATGCTTTCTTATATTTATTAATTTTAGTTATAGAAATATTATTATAGGTTATATCTTCGTAAAGGCTATTAATAAACTGGAGAGGAAAATATATTTAAGGTATTAGGCTGGAAGAATATTTATAGTTAGTATAACTTTATTATATCTTAATTACAGACGTTTCTCTGAAAGTTATAGCTTTAGAGGTATATATACTTATTAGATAAATTATAATTATTAAGTAGATATTTTCTTTCAGTGAAAACTTTATAAATATCTTTCTATTTCTAATTTTTGTTAATTTAGTAAATATTATTTCTTACTGGTAATATTAGTGATAGATTAGTATATTTTAGTAGTATTCTTATAGAAGCTTACTTTAGAGATAAAGACTAACTGCTATTAAATAGTAATATTATCAAGATTATTATTAATTTAGCTTAATATTTTATTATATAAATATACTATCTATAGTAAATAAGAATAATACGTAATAGTATAAGGATATTATTAGTTATATTAGTTTATATTATTTAGTATACTATTTCTTAGTTTTTTCTTATTATAGAGGAAAGCTTTAAAAATAAATTATAGTAGTTAGCTAGTTAGATATATTACTTTACTATTTATTTAAATAATTCTCCTCTTATATTATTTCTTATTATTTCCTCTTCTTCTTATTTTTCTGGTTCTACTATTAGTATAAATATCTCTTCTTTTTATTTTTCTTTAGAATATAGTTTATTAGAAGAACTCTCCTAATAGGGGTTTTTTAAGTAGATAGTAATATTATTAATATTAATATTCCTCTTTCTTATACTAATTATAGTGTTTATTAGTTTAACTTATACTTACTTTATTATTATTAATATTTTATTAAATACTTATTAGATACCTATAGGTAGGAATAAGGAATAATAGTTTCTTAATACTTTCTATCTTAATATTAGTTATAATATCTTTAATAATTTATTATTCTTAGAGAATTCCAATTAGGATACTTTTCTGCTACAGTTATATATAGAATATATAGAGGAAAAAGACTATAAGTTAATATTATTACCTAATTTTAAATTTGGAATACTTATATATTAGTTTATATTATTAAATATATCTTTATAATTATTCCCAGGGTTTTCTTATTATATAAAATAAAAACTTCTTTTGTTATTATAATTTCTATTATAATTAAGTTTTAACTACTAGATAAGTTATATTATAAATATAAATATATTAACTAAGGTGTTTTACTTCTTTTATATAATAATAGAAAGGGGGGGGTTTTAATATATTATTTTTAGTTACTAATATACTATATTTACTATTATTAAGATACTTTCTTATCTCTTAATAGTTAAATATATATAAGATATTAGAGAGTGGTAGTAAGGGATAGCAGTTTTATTATAAGTTTCTTCCTTTTGGATATATTAATCTTATTACTTTACTTTAGTATTTACTATTTTAATTTAATATTAATCTTATTTATTTTTTATTATATAGTAGATATAATATAATATTAAGTAAATAGGTTATTATAAGTTTGTTTTTACTTCTATTTCTATTATAGGTTTATTATTAGTATTCCTAAAGTAGTATATAGTTATAATAACTTTAAATTACCTATTTCTGCTTAGAAGCTATCTGTAAGATTCTTTAGAAAATATTATAATTTTATCTCTTTAGATATTCTTTACTGATCCATAGTTAAATAGTAATAATAGATATTAGTAGTAGTTAAACTATTAATTAGTATTAATTTATAATTAGTAAATATTATAATTAATTAATTCATTATAACTAGATTATAACTAGTAGTTTCTAATTATTTATATTTAAGTTTATGTTATAGTATATATATATACATATACTATATACTGTTAGGATTAATCTATAGGATAATTTCTCTTATCCAATTAGTCTAAAAAGTGGAGTATCTAGTATGTTACCTACTGCTATAGCTTTTACTATATTAATACCTAGTTAACTTAATATAAATATTAAAATATATTTAGCTAGAATGTAAGTAATTACTAAATAGAAACTATTAGAGATATTTAAGAAGCTTTAGGTATTTCTAAGTTTCTATAACTTCTACTGTAAGTTTATTACTAAATCCTTTAGGATAATAATATTACTTACTGTATTTCTAAGAAGAGAAATAAAGAAGAAAGTATTTTTATAACCTAAAGATATATAAGTAGTATTCTTAGTATTATAAAAAGCTTTTTATTTAGTAACTATTCTTTAATACTGGGATTTTCTTTAAGAAATTAAAATAGAAATAAATATATTATAAAAAGTAATCTTAAATATTTTATTATAAACAGTAGAAAGCTAATAGTAATTTATTATTTACTACTTTAAGAAACTTAGTAAGGTAAAGTAAAAATAGAGAATAAAATAGTAGAAACTACTTACTATTATAGAAAGTCTAAATTACTAATATTATTACTTTATAAGTTTTTCTAAATAGTTTATAATTTTTATTAATTATTAGATATTATTGAAGGTTATTATAACTTTAATATAGAATCTTTAGAAATAATTTACCTACTAGATTTATAAGTTTTTAGTATTTAATTTTAATTTGAAATATTAGCTTAGAATAATAAATTTAGTAGATAGACTATTTAGATAGCTAGATTATATAAAGAGGAAGGTAGAATATTATAATATACTACTAATTTTTATAAATAAGTTTCAGCTTATAAAGTAATATTAGTAGATATCTATAAAATAGTTAGGAAAGTTTAGGGAAACTTAAAATTAGTAAAAACCTTTACCTAAATAATTAGAAAGTAGAAAGAATATCTTAGTAAAGAAGCTAGTTTTAAAGATAGAGGATATTTAACTTTCTAAAAATAAAATCTTCCTTAGAATACTAGAAAAATAGTAATAATTATAGCTATAATTATCTATAGTTAGAATAAGTATAAAGTAATAGAGAATATCTAATAAATATTAGATAGTAATAAAAGTTTAATAAAAACTAAAATTACTATCTTAGTATTATATATTTTATTTTCAGTAATAAGGAAACTTATAAAAGATAAAACAATATACTTTTTAGAAATATCTAAGAATCTAGAATAATTTATTAACAAATTATAGATTTATAATAAAACTTACTAAATATATATAGAGAAAACTTAGGAAATAACTAGAGGTATAAAAGAATATTTAGTTAATATAGAAGAAATGCTTTTCTTTAAAGAAAAACTAATTATACTAAATATAGAATTCTTAAGAAATAAAATTCTTTACTTATATTATAATAAATATAAAGTAAAATATATAAGTATAAATAAGATTTATAATTTAGTAAAAAGCAACTTCCACTAAAGTAATTTAGCTATAAATATATAAAGCTATATAGTATTATATTAGGTATACTAAAATATTAGAATACTATAATATAAACTATATAGATAGTTACAGTTTCTACTAATTTCTATAGAATTATTCTAGAAACTTAATATAAACTTTATTATTAAGCTTCTAGAGAATATTAAGAGAAATAGTAGTATATATAAAATTATTCTTATAATTATAGATAGATTGATAAAATTTACTTTATTTATTTTAATAATAAAGAGAATAATAGCTATAAAGCTAGTAGTAATATTCTATAAGGAAGTAGAATATTAATTTAATATTCCAGAAGATATTATTAGTAATAAAGATAAGTTTCTTACTAGCCAGTTTTAAAAGAAATTTATAATAACGTATCTTATTAAATAATAGCTATTAATAGTATACTATCTATAGACTAATAGGTAGACTAAATAGATATATTAGACTTTAAAGTAGTATTTCTAGATACTTGCTGGAAGCTTACTAATAGTCTAGATAATATAACTAAAGAAAACTATATTTATATATAATAATAGTAAATATATTACTACTAGCTGCTTACTAATAGAGAGATTATATAGATTGTACCTATAAATATTTAAATATATAGTAAAAAGTAATTTAATAGTTTAGAATATAGTAAAATATATTAATTATATTAGCTAGTTATATTAATAAATAGCAGTCTACTGGTAGGTAACTATAGAAAGCTAAGTAAACGTATATAATATAAAGTATAAGTAGCGTAAGTTTATATATAAAGTTATTATTAAATTATTAATGAAGAATTTCAGATTTAAGTATAGAAAGCTAATATTAAGATATATTAAAATATTTATTACTAAGAGAATTTAAAAATAGATATATAGAATATATTTACTAAAGTAATATTAATAAATATATAATATATTTCTAGTTTTATTTCTCAAACCTTAGATAAACTAGTAAGATAATAGTAATATTTAGACTATTTTACCTAAGTTAGAGGATAATTTAGTAGAGTTAAAAGTTAAGGAGATTATTAGTAAATAAGAAAGTAAATTTAATAAATACTTTCTTATAAAATAGACAGACTAGCTAGTAGAGTATAATATCTAGAATATTATAGCTAATCTAAATAATATAAAAGAAGCTATCTGTAAGTATAAGGAATAAATATATTATTATAGAAAATAGAATAATTAATATTAATATTAAACTTATAGTAATTTTATATAGAGGGAAGGAAAAAGAAAAAGAAATCTATTAACTACTTATATATCTTAAATAATATTATGAGGAATATATTTCTAAACTGAAAACTTTATAAACTTTAGTAATAAATTAGCTAGTATATATAATTAAGAATACTAAATATACTTAAAATTAAGAAATATTTTTATAAGAATATTTCTAACCTCTCTTTAAAGTAATAGTGGAAGTAGTAGCTGACTTAAAAATAACTTTCTTAAAAGTAGCTTTCTTTAGAATAACTTTCTTGAAAGTAGCAGTAGATATATAGTAAGAAGCTACAGAAAATAATAAGGTAATAGTAATATTAAAAAAATAGATTTTATATTTTTTAGAGGAAGTTTATTATTAAACTGATTAGTATTCTCTTGAATATTTAATATTATAATATTACTAATACTACTATTATTAGCAGATTAATATAGAAGGTTTACTATATAAATATTATTAGAAGGATAATAATTAAATATAACTTTCTTAATAGTATAACTAACAGAAAAGCTAGTATTTACAGAGGAATTACTAGAAGTAATAATAGTTTAACTTTAAGAATAAGAAGTAGTAATTATATTGCCGCTAATAGGATAGTAAAAAGATATAAATAGATAGGAAAACTTCAGAGAAATTTTAACTACCTTAAACTTACTACTAAATAAATTACTATTATTAATATTACTATTATTACTATTATTATTACTATTATTATTATTATTCTCACTAAACTTACTGTTAATAAATAGTAAGATAGAAAGAAGTATATAGTAAGAAATAATAATATTAAATCTATAAGGAATAGACTAATTACTCTTAATAGTAATAAGGTAATTAGAAGTATTATATTTTGAATATTAGTAAGATATTAGTGGAAACTATTATTAAATTATAGTATTACGTTAATAGTGTATATTTTAATACCAGGTAGAAGTCTAATATAATAAAGATTATTAAGAAAATAGGTAAAACTATTATTCAGTATAATAGTGAAATTATTATTCTAGAAATATATAGATAATATAGTAAATATATAGTAAAGTATTTTAGTCTTTATACTAAGAATGTTTACCTATTTAAAGTAATTAGTAAAAATTATATAATAAATATTTGATATAATTTACAGAAATAAGAAATATAATATTTAGATACTTAAAAATAAATAATATCTCCTAAAGAAGAAGATACTCTAAAGTTAACTTTAATTACTTTATATTAGTAATATAATTCTAAATAATCTTACCTATATACTACTATTTTACTAAAACTTCAGAGAGAGTATAAAGAAGTTTACTTTTATAGTGGAATTATAAAGTCTACTATTTTAGAAGCTTGCGGAAATAAATAAACTTATTCTAAGTAACTTCAATAGTATTATATAACTTAAAGAGAATCTATACTGTAAAATTAGTAAAATCCTAATAATAGTATAGTAAAGGAATAACTTACACTATAGTATTTCTATTTATTCTTTTTACAGATAATATACTTTACATTATACTTACTAATAATATAGAGAAGTTTCTCTATATTAAGATAAAGAAATAAGAGATAGCTAAAATATAGTATATAATCACTAGATTTAAGATAAAGAAAGTTCTTATTATTAACTTTAAGATTATTATAAATATATACCTAAAGGATAGATAGAATAATAATAATATTATAGTTGTATTGAAGTTCTCTGACTATTTAAATCATATACCTCTCGGGGTCCCATTTAGGTAGTTACACCCGACAGTCGGCTCTTGCCTCATAAACCCTGTAGATAAGCCGGAGCTGAGGAACTATTTAAACAATGGAGAAAACCTCAGGCGGCAAGCGCGGTTGGTTAATACGATAGCTGACAAATGCGGAAGGTACGTCACAAAGGGAAGGTACAGGCCCACATCCGTCGCAGTTACTCTTTAAGGATCGCTATAGAGGTCACGTGACGTAAGCTGCCAGCTGGTACACCTGTCGCCAGCCGTCAACGGTCGCCAGCCGTTAACAGCCAGTGGCAGGTGCCACCAGCTGGTGACAGTTGCCACGCTTAGTTTCACAACCGGAAGGTACGCTATGACCACCGGTCGCGGTTGCCTGTCGCAGGATTCGAACCTACTGCATTTGCCAAAAAGGTAAGAGCCAGCTAGACGTTAAACCACTACGTCAAATGGGTAATAATGATAATATAAGATATTATTATAGAATATATAGTATATTAATAATAAATAGAAAAAGGATAAAATAAGAGAGAAATATTAATAAAGTTAAAATAAAGCTATAAGTATCTAGTAAGTAAGTATAGAGAAATATCTAAAAAATAGAACTAGTAAAGATAGAAATTAAGAGGTATAGAAAATATATAATAAAGAAGAAAGAAGAACTGCTATAGATATAGTAAAGTAACTTTAAGAAAATTATAATAAACCTCTTATAATAAAATAATATCTAAAAACTATAAATAATAATATATTATAGAGTTAATAGTAAATATTTGATAAATAAATAGAAAGAATAAATAAAATATCTATAATAATAGTATTATAAGAAATTATATTACTATTTAAGAATATGGAATTAGTTCTTAAACTAATATTCTGGTAATAAAAGCAGATTAAAGATCCTTAATAATAATAATAAATATTAATATTATAGTTACTATATAATTAGTAATATTAGTAAAGTCTTATAATTAGAAGATAAGATAGAGTATATAACTATAGCCTTAGGAACTAAGACTTTAGGAGGGGGGGATAATTATAAGGATATAACTAACTAACGCTATATAGTACGCCTAGTAACCTACCAGTCAGACACTAGAAAGGTTTTTACTTAAAGGATTCTAACTTAAATCCTTTAAGTAATAGTCTATATAGTAATATAGACCCTACCTATATATCTAAACCTTTTCTAGTTAAAACCTTTAGTTATATTCTTATACAGACTTTCTGGTATATTACTAGAAAACTAAAGAGGGCTAGCTGGTATTCTAATATTCCTTAATATAGACTTAAAAGATAGTTTTAGAAGCTAAAATTAGTATACTATTTAAGAGGAAAGGTTTTCTAAATATATGTTAACTTAGTAAAAAAAATCTTAAATACCTTCTTTCTTATTTTATGTTAGTTATTAGTAATAATACTTCTGAATATTATATAATATTAGTTAGTTAGGTAAATCTATTAGCTTTTATTACTTTTAAAGTAATTCTTAATATGTAAAGTTATATTATAAAATATTATGGAATTAAGAGAATTACTAAGGTAGTTAAAGTAGTATTTAAGAGCTTAGTCTTTCAGTATAGTTAAGAAAACTTTAACTTATATATAGTTAGATATATCTAATTTTAGATATTAGTCTCTAAAGATATAGATTTTTAATTTAAGGATATTATAGAGGGTTTCCCTATACTTTATCTTAAAGTTATATATTTTTATAAGGTTAATTATATTCTTAGCTACTAGTATATATATAGAGAGAGATTTAGTTTTCTAGTAAATATTTATAAAGCTAATATATAAATAGAAGCTATAGAGGGTAGAATTGAAAGTTTATACTATTACTTTTAGTTATAAGGAGATTATTAATCTTATTAATCTTAAAGATCTTATTATTTAAGTTATTCTTATTATTAAGGGGTTATATATATTACTAGTAATAGTAGAATAACTGTAGATTTCTCTATTTATTAAAATACTTCTTAAAACTAATTCCTTAAGGTAGCTAGATAAATATCAAGTTTTATAAGATCTTGATAAGTTACTTTTTATTATTACTTCTGGAAAGTAGAATATATCTACTAAGTAAAGATAATATCTTTAAGAAAGTTTAGTTAGTTATTAATAAGTATTTTGAAGCTTTATAACTTTATTACTATTTCTTAGACTTTTTCCTTACTCTATAAAATAAACTTATCTTACTTTATTAGGTTTATAAGAATCTGGTAGATTTATTTACCTTTTATATTAACCTTAATACTATAAATAATAAAAATATTCTATAAGTACTAAGGTAGTTCTTTATCTATAATAATCTATACCTCCTCTAGCTAGTTTATAAAGTTATATTTAAAGAAATTCAGATAAGTTCTACTAAAAATATAATTACAGATATATATTTCTGCAACCTATATAATCTAGTAAATAATTTAGTTAGAATTACACTCTATAGTAGAATTAAATACTTTTTATTTACTAAATATCTTACTATTAAGAAGAAAGTTTAGTTTTATTAATATTTTTACTTCTAAAGGGGTAATATTACTTATTATATTAAAGTTTTCGAAATATCTTCTAAGAAGTTCCACTAGCTTAAATATTTTACTTATTATTTCCTAACTTTAGGGAAATTATAAAAAAATATAAATTAGAAGAGAAAGAATAGAGGAAGGTGGACAATTCCTATTTTTACTATTTACTATTTTTATTTATTAGTATTATATAGGTAATATTTAGTTTTAGAGAGGAAAACTATCTACTAGTTAAATAAGAAAAGAGAGAGGAGGGAATAAAAGAATATAAGAAAGAAAAAGAGAAATATAAGGAAATTCAGAAACTTAAAATACTGTAAATTTCTTTACTATAAGAATCTAGTAAGTTTTATAATAAGAATATTTAATAAATATACTTATATAAGATATATTTAGAACTTCTTCTATAGGTTAATCTTAAGTATAGATAGGTATCTAGCTACCAGAATTGAAATATATTAATATATTTATTAAAGAGATATTACTTTACCTCAAGTTAGGTAAGAGGTTATTATTTAAAGTATTTAAATAAATTAAGAAAATAGTAGCTTTATCTTAAGTTAAACCTAATAGTTTTCTATTACTATTTCTATCTAAATAAGGTTTACTAATTTATAGTAAGTAGTAATAGTAAGGTTAATTACTAATTAGTATTAATTTTACTAGGGAAAGATATATTATATATATTATTATATATAGTATACTCATGAGGCTAAAGATATTAATATTTATAGTATATAGCCTATAGGTTATATATAGGCTAAATCTAGATATTTTAGGTAATTAGTTACTAATTACCTAGCAGCTGGTAATAACTAGTAGCTAGTTATTACTAATAGTAGTAGTTTCCACTATTAGGCTATACTATATAGTCAGTATACTATAGGATCCTAATAGCCTTATAGCTATTATATTACTAATAGATACTACTCTTTATAAAATTAAGAATTAGCTAATAGTAATTTCAGATAGCTATACACTATAGCTATAAGCTTCTAAAGCCTAAAAGATCCAGTAGGTTATAATAAAGTTATTATATATTCCTCAGATATTATAGTGTTACTAACGCTACACGCTACCTAACCTTGTATAAGCTAACTTTATAGTATTTACTTACTATTTATTAACTAACTTTATACTATAAAAGCTATATCTCTATAGTATACTCTATTTCCTTCAGTATAAAAACCAGTTTCCACTAAAATATCACGCTAAATAGTTAGCTATTTATAAGGTTTTAGATATACTATAACTACAAACTTTAAAGCTTTATATTTTTACCTTCTTCTACTATCTCAAAGCTAGAATATAAAGGTATTTATAATATTAGAAGTTTAATAATCAGCAACCTAAGGTAATAGCTTTAGCAGCTAAGTATCTTTAAAAAACTTAATATAACTTCTAAAAGGAAAGCTTCAGTAATATTAGGAATACTATTATTAATAATATAGTAAGCTACAGAATAACTAATACTCCAGAAGGTTTTCCAGCTAAGAGGCTCCACCTTAAAAGCTAGCTAATATATAAAATATATAGTAAGTTTAGCTATATTATAGCTACTTACTACTATAATAAACTTTATATATTTTGCCAGAAATCTAGTTACCCTATAAGAATCTGCCGTAAGTATCTTACTCCTAAAAGCTTGCCGCTAAAAGAATTTTAAGGCTATATTAAGCCTGAAGCTAGAGAATTATCTAGAGTAATATATAGTAGTAGTAATCTCCTTCTGGAGGTAAAATAATCAGTAAATATCCACCTATACCTTAGTAGCCTAATTAGTTATAGAAAGCCTTATATATCTAATTAACCGTAGGAAGAAGTTAGATATTCTAATTTTCACCTAAAAATATCTAGTTAATATATTAAAAAGGTTAGATACTCTGGCAATTACCTTAAGATATTCAGTTAATATACTAAAACCTTATAGGTTAATATACTTACGGGGAAACTTCACTAAGAGGTTATTAATATTATAGGTTAATATACCTATAGCTTTGATCTCTTCTCTCAATTACTTAAATGTATTATTTTAACTGCTATTCAAACTGTTATTTTCAACTATTATCTTAACTATTATTTTTAACTACTATCTTAACTGTTATTCCAACTATTATTTTATATTTAAACTTAGCACTACCGGCGAACGGTCAGTAAAGTCATATATCAAAAAAACGCAGCTATATAGTATTTACAGACCTTGGAGGCTAAAGCCTCTAAAGGGGGGGATAATTATAAGAATATAGTTTCCTATAGCCTATATAAAGCCAGAATAGCTAGAATTATTATATAACTAATGGAGGCCTAGGGCTATAGGGCCTCCATAGGATAAAAACCTCTTATAGCTACCACTAGTTGGCCCACCCACTAAGTTGAATTCTTACAACCTACGGAAACCTACCATTTACTACTTACCCTTCCCTTACCTACAACTCTTATATTATAATAAGAAACTTAGTAAGAATACTTTAAAGTTAAGTATACATTTTTAGAGAACCCTATAGCTAACAGCCTTATGAAGCCTCGCTAAAGCTACTAGTTTAATATTTATATTACTTAAATTAATATAATGGATTAGTTAAATTACCTAAAAATATAGTAAGAGGAGAAATACTAAGAAAAACTATTTATATTAGTATTTAATAATCTTCATAAGGTTTTTAACTACTAGTTGGAGCTTAAAATTCTAAATTTAAGAATAATATAATTTAAAATAATACTTAGAGATACCTAAGATACCTAAGATATCTAAAGGTACGCTTAGTTTAGATAATAAAAGATATCTAAATAGCCTATAAATAATATTACTTCTTTTACCATAGGGATGGAAATTAAATAAAAGTAATAAAGCTATAAAAGAAGTTTTTTATAAAATATAAATAAAGTATTTAAATTAATATTATTTAAAGAAATCAGTTTATAGGTATAACCCTTAAGGCTGATTAGATATGTCAGAAATAATATATTTAAGTAGTAGAGTTTATATTCTTTAAACCTTAGGTATCTGCGGTATGTCCACAAGCCTTACCTTACTTAAATAAGTTTGATAGAGCCTCACGCAGTATATGTAGCCACGTTTAGTTACACATAATATACACCAGATTCTGCCTCCTAATTATATATAATAGCTGCAGCAGTTAGTGGGAGTGGAAAGACTGAAATTATACTTCAGGAGGCAATATATCCACTAATAGTTATAATAGAAAGTAATTTATGAGCTCCTTCTGTCTATTTATTAATATTAGTATTTATAATATTATTTAGAATTTTTAGAAGATATTAATACTTTAGATTATAGAAGTTATATAGAAATATTTAGAATCTATTAATTAGGTTACAACTGGTAAATATTATAATCGATCAATTTACGTAACTAGTTTATAACTAGTGGCTTCTATTTCGTGATAATTAGTCTATATCTTAGGATGTATATATATATTACATACTATTAGAATTAACCCGTAGGATAATTCTTCTAATTTAAAAAGTCTGAATAAGTGGGGTAACTAGTAAGTTATATACCACTACAGCTTTTACTATATTGATGTATAGTTAGCCTAATACTATTTTTATAATTCTCTAGTTATAGGTAGCTATATAAACTTAAGAATAACTTTAGTTTTTTAATAAAAGATATAGAAAAGCAATAAAGTATAGAATATTTAGCCTTTAGCTTTCGATTTTATTCTATCTTAAGAGATTTTTAAAGACTTTTAACTTTATAACTTTAGTAGTTATCCTTAGCTATATATTAAGTTCTAATTTAACTAAAGCTCTTACTATATAGATTATTATTTTAAGGTTGTCTTTTACTTTAAAGTTAAATCTTATAACTAGAGGTAAAACTATCTATAATAATAAGTATTTTTACTAATGTATAAGTTAGTTGTAAGTTAGTATCGATATAAATACTATTACTAAGTATAATGTATAGTAAGAATTATTTTTAGAGTAAAGAGCTTAGATATTATTATAGATATAAAGTAAAAGTAACTAAATAACTAAATATTAGCCATTCTGGTTATAAGAGATTTAACTTTAAATAAACTGGGAGTTAGCTATAGTATTTACAAGAATAGAAAAGCTGAAGTTGTATTTTACAAGGTAATATATCTCCTAATAGTTACAGTAGAAAGTAAGCTATTAGATATCTACTAATTATATATTATTCCCTAAGTATATAATATATTTAGTATATCATAATACTTCATAATGTTTACTACTAATTATACTATACTATTAGGGTCGATATAACATAATATTTAGCCTACTTTTTTATTCTGAAGTTTAACCAGTGAAAACCCTGATCCCGGGGCTGCACGCCCGTTATTCTGAACATGTAATTGAAGCAGGATTCTAGGCAAGGCAGCTGCGCACTTATCAACCTATTACTTACGAGAGGCGTAGACAGCAACATTCACTATCATCGCCAGTAGGCTGATAATCCCCTCCGCGTTGGTTCGCATCGTTGCTTGCATATGTTCCCAGACGAGCAAGGCTACTCGAAGTGCTGACTTCTCCCCCAACGACTCAACCTATTCTCGTCGTAGGCACGCCCTAGCCCAAGTATTTACTTCCTCTCCGCTACCGGCACCCCGCCATCCTAGCCTCATAGTTTGTCCTTTCGCCGAATCAGCCTTGGGTCGGGCTGTAGTGCGGAAGATACCAGGTGGACAGATTTGTTCCTTGTCATGAGCACCGCGCTATCGAGCCGCAGACATGAACGGCGATGCTGGTCTCGTCGGCTGCCTGATCGATAGACTCGCCACTCGGGTAAGTCGCTGACGAGCTCTCACGTTCCAGAGACGTATGCTGGCTAACATCCCACTTTCACTGTTCGTGTCTTCACAGCTTCCTCATAGAACAGGTACACATGGTCAAGAACTTCATCAGGACGACGTTGTCCTCATCACCAGATCTACTCTCGTCAAGATCAGCACAACTGCCATTGCCTATGTCCTCGAATCCCTCTTCGCCCTGCTCGAAGACATCGTACGCAACTACAAAGGCCTCCCCCCCCGGGCCCATCCTCCGCACGTGCTCCTTTCCGAAATATACGTCACGGCCCTAGCTGCCGACTGTTGCACCTCTCATTGGGACTATGTCAAGGCCCAAAACCCTCGTCTGCAAGTAGCTAGAAGCGGCCCTCGCCAGAGCCCTCCCATTGTCTTGCCCGAACCTCTGGACGAAGCTCTCGTTACCCGTGTCTTCGACGGTGTGAAGTGGCTCATCGAACCTATACCCGAAGGCTTCGTCTTGCCGTCCTCCACCATTCTCGATGACGCACCCAGGCATGCCGACCCTATCGATCGTTCGCAAGGCGGACTGGTCTCGCTGCCCCTGGCCGACGTGGAAGGCCTCGAAAGTGAGACTTTGCCTACCAGTCGTCACGTAGACATGGAACATTCTGTCAGGGCGATTGTCGAGTACGTGACTGCTTCCACGTGGTCTTGCTCTTTCGATTATTTTAGGAACGTCGTATACACCGTTCGAACAGCCGCCGTTGTGCAAGCCGCGCCGGGTCAATCTGCGGCACCTCCAGATGATGACAAAGCCGCTTTGGCCGTCCTCAAGATTCTTTCATTCTTCTGGGTCGATGGACAGAAGCTAGGCCTCATTATCCAAGAGATATGCTCCAGCTTCTTACATTTTCGTAAATCGTTTCAAAACACGGTAGCAGTCGTAGCGCCTCTACTCATCATTCGTTGGCTCGAGCGGTATCCCAATGAGTTCGTACAACAACACACCTTGCACAAACGCCTTGATGGCGGAGCCGATACCTTGTTCGACATGACGCAGACCGTGGTAGACAATGGGCGGAGGAAGGGCATGCTCTATCCCTTGCAGACCACTCTCCTATTTCTCCTTCCAGACGTTTTCGAAGTCGCGAGTAACCTTCGCGAGGCCAAAAGCAGCAGTATGGCAAAGAAGGTTGGCTTTCTGGACGGCTTGAGAAAAGCTTTGAGAAACAAGAACGAACAAGCGGCGTACTCTCTGGTATCTCTCCTTAGAGCTGCTCGCCACTTTGTCGCCGAGGACGATGCTGCTCTCGTCAGCTATGCCATGGATGTCCAGGACGAGGTTCGTGAGGCGGTTTTTCGTCGCTCCGGTAGCAACGATTCTTCCCTCTTCGACCAGGACCTCATGACCGCGGCATTTGTCAGCCTGGCCCAGCTCAGCCCTGACAGTTGTGTTGATTCGCTTAACCAGTCATATCTCAACCCCTCGGCGCCTCAAGGCTTTAAAGCTGCTGTTGTGCAAGGCTGCCGTTATTTCGCGCGCCAGCCTGATGCTCAACTCTACGAGCGACTGTACTTGGTAACCGGCCCCTTTATGCGTACTCAGCTTCAGGTAAGTCACTGCAGACTGCCCCCCCTCCACCTTCGTCCGTCTTTCGTCGATGCCTTGTATAACCTGGCCACTCTAAGCCCCCTTTTGTCGGGTAGTCTTCTCACCGAAGCTGACACCGTAATGTTTTGTTGGTTGGCAGGCCGTAGCAGATCTCCCAACCGAATCTACTGCTTCTATCCTCTCGCTACCTCGCCGTGATTCCAGCTTGCCTCCCTCCACACACATGGCATGTGATGTGTTGAGGTTCTTGGACGCATCGCCCCATTCACTCTTCGGCACGGCTGGCCAGGAACAGCACTCCGAAGTAGGTGCCACGGAGGAAGATGTATTCTTGCCTTTCCTGTCGTGCGTCATGTCGGTGAATTCAACCGTCCGCAAACTTGCCACGGGAGTTGCGAGGCGCCTCTTTTCCGACCATGCCATTCTAGAAGCACTTCGATCGCGTGGCCGACTCGAATCGACGGCCCTGAGGAGAGAGTTCTGGAAAAGGAGGTATATATCTTTTCTTTGAACTCGGTACCCCTTAACCCCCTTGTGTAACTTAAAGCTGACGGCACATCGGGCAGTTCACTTGTTCTTCTCAGTATTTGCAATCATGTTACCTCCGATGGCGATGGAACTGAGATCGAGGCAATTCATGGATACCTGGAAGCTCGCAAGTTTTTACTTGCGTCACTGCGTGTAAGTCCATTTCCTCTCATGACACCACACTAAGGATTCGTGGCTGACGAAGAGACGTTTGATATCAGGAGCTTTCCGAACTTCCAGATGATGTCCCAGAATTGGAGGCAGCCTCATCAAGACTGGAGACAACTTTGCTCGTGTCCCTGTGCTCTGCAAATGTCGAGACTTGCCAGACAGTAACCTCCTGCATTGGCCTATCCTTCGAAGAAAATGGCCTTGTTGATGTGACTCTTGACGCATCCAAAGGTTTTGCTATGTTGCTCCGCAACGGCGATGTGTATGGCGAAATCGCTTCTCGGGCCTTCCGTTTCACCGGTCTGGTAGCTTTCCAAAAGAGAGTTCGCAACTTGCTCCGCAGACTTCAGTACCCGACAAGTGGCATCCTTTCGGCTTGGGAGTATGGGTTTGAACGATGGATGCTGCTCTCCCGAGAGGTTTCAATGGCCGCAGTCGACACGGTTGACGAAAGAACTTTGACAGAATGGCGGAACTACTCCGGTTTCCTGGCGTCTCTTGGGGGCATCTGCACAGCCAATCAGGCAATCATTTTTGAGGACCCAGCCTTTGGTAGCCTCAGGTGGATCGACAGGCTCCCCTCCGAGAACCATGAGGAGCCTCTGCTGAGTAGATACCTGAAGCTCAGTGTTCAGCTGCTTGGCTGCGCCAATGTCAGAATACGAGAAGCTATGAGAGAAGTGCTCTCAAGCGAGGTCTCGGCCACGTTGTACCAATCTCTTTTCAAGGCCCTCGAGGCTGAACTCGAGGTGTTATTCACTGGCGCATTGGCGCCAAGCGACAAGGCGCAGGACGTCGAGATCGTGTTTGCCGAACAGGCAATCTCGCTACTAAAGGCCCTTGTGGAACGACTCGAAAGCCCATCAGATTTGGGCGCGGCCTCTTCTATTCACCTTGGGGCCCTCGCCCTCAACTTTGCGAAGTTTCTCGACGGCGTGAACGACAGTACCAACACTTTGAGAGTCAAGATCAAGGTCTGCCAGCTGTGCGAGGCCGTTACGAAAAGAAAGGAGCATCTGAATTTGAGGGACGATGTCCGGATCAGGAACCAGCTTCTGGAATATATCTTTGGCTGGATCGCGCGACCGCGCTCCCCGAGGCTGGATTCGACATCTAGCTCAGGTGGCCGACTCGATGAAACAGTCAGGGTGCAGAAAGATCTTGACAGAGCATGCTTGAGATCTTTGGCAGAACTCACATTTCGCTTGCCACTACAGCCTGGTGAGGGCCAGACGGACGCGGGTACGAGCGAGCTGAAGTCGCAGATGTTCCACACCTATTTCAACCGCTTTCTCTCCCTCCTCAACCACGAATCCCCTGAAAGTGGCAGGGCCGACCATCTTCCAAGCATGTCCAGTCGTGACGAGGGTGCACCGTCATCGGAGTTTGCAATCACTATTCTGTCAAACCTACTAAGCGCCAACATCGATGTGGGCTTGAAACACTCTCTGAACATTGGTTATCATGACAATGTGGAAATTCGAACTGCCTTCGTAAAAGTCCTTTACAACATTTTGATACAAGGAACCGAGTTCAGCAACTTGACGGATGCGGCCGTAAGTGAAAAATACGACGAACTACTCGAGGTGAGATCCCAAACTTGAATATGAGGTGAAGTTATTCCCACTGAACGACATGCACACAGCTTTTGACCAAGGACATGACCCTGGTAGCCGCTATGAGCGCCGTTTGTCCGAGCAGCGAAGTAGACGAACTCACCGTATCCTTGTTGACAATATTTGAGCACCGAGGTCTCAGCTTCGAATTACTCCAGGTTCTTATAAAGCAAGAGATCGAAGAGACAGGTTAGGAAAGGCTCCATCCACATGGAGGCAAGCTCTGTCACTAACGGTCGCTGTTCCGCATAGACAACGAGTCAGAGATTCTACGGCGCACCTGCGTCGCGACTAAGATGCTGTCGGTCTATGCCAAGTGGAAGGGCCAGCCGTACCTCAAGGCCACACTACAAAAGGTTGTTGAGAGGCTAATGCTTACTTCCAAAGACTTGGACTTAGAGCTGGACCCTGCCAGAGTCAGCTCTACCGACGAGTTACAGAAAAATGCCCTCCAACTTCGGATTGTGGCAAAAGTCTTCATTGATGACATTTGCGCATCATCGAGCAGCATGCCAGCTTCGTTCCGCAAGATCTGCAACATTGTGCGTGCTCTTCGTCCAGGTGGCCGAGGTCTGCCTTTTTCAGTGTTGCTAATGTCGCTGCGACAGATATCCACTGCTGTGCTACCAAGGTTTCAGGAAGCCAAGTACACAGCTGTAGGAGCCTTCGTTTTCTTACGCTTTTTCTGTCCAGCTATCGTGGCGCCAGAAGTGGAAGGTCTCGTCACCAGCACCCCAAGCAAGGAGATGCGTCGGGGCCTGCTCCTTATCGCAAAAGTCATCCAGAATCTGGCGAACAACGTTCTTTTCGGTGCCAAGGAACCGTACATGTTTCCGCTCAATGACTTTCTCACACAGAACATTTACCGAGTCACGACGTTCCTCCGGGAGATATCCGTTAGTCTTCTCGAACCTTAGACCAGGCTCCAATGTCTGGGACCCTGTGACTCGTTTCTGACAGACCCAGGCGCCCCCGGAAACACTGGACAGCTCACCCAGCCCAGAGTCCTTCGACTTTGGCTCTTGCGTCGCGCTTCACAGATTTCTGTACGATCACTGGGACCATATGAGACAGAGGCTGGTGACCCAAGAACGGAAAGACTACGTGCGATCGCCGGCCGAGGTCTCTCGCGGCCGTTCACCTGTTCTCGAGCCTCTGCGCAATCTCATTACGAACCTCGGGCCACCGCCGCTGGCTGTGACGTGGAATCGGCCACAGGTTTCAACGAATAGCCCGCCATCGTACTCTCGGTTTCAAAACTTCATGCTCCGAAATGCCTTCCGTAGCACGGAGTCTTTCGTGACGGCTAGGGCTGTTTACGACGGGGGCGAAAGCAAGGTACGTGCAATTTCCCTCCATGTAACTCGTTCTCTTCAAGTTTCCTAACACATTCAGGATTCGCTATCCATCATCTGCATCATACTGCGACACATCGACGCCGAGAATATCGACTACGATACCCTCTTGTACTGCTACCTCAAGGCATGTATACTCAAGCTTTTCCCTATGAACGTTCCAATGGCTGATCGTTGGCGGCCGGCCTGGAAATAGATCGCTAGCCGGTTGTGGCACAAGCCGTTTGGCCTTCTCATCGATGCCACCTGCTACAATGGCCAGAACGAGCCGCAGGATGAGCTGTTCAGGAAGCTAGAGCTACTTACGCCAGTAGAATTGTCGAGAAATCTGGGTAGAGTTTACGTGTACAACATGAACAGTGCATTCCGGTATGGACCCTAGGTAAGCAGATGGCGCGGAATGGATAGACGATCTGACATGTGGCATAGGAAATGCTTCAGGAGACTTCTGCGGGTGTCCGCAAAGAGCGAAACCAGCGTCTTTAATCCTAAAAACGTCGATTACCACTTGATCGGCAGTCTCCAGGATCTACAGGCTCATTTCCACCTCAGCCAACTTCATCTCCCCAAAGACACAATAAGTGTAGTAACGGATACCCGCTACGTGTTTCAGCCAATAACCCGACTGTCTAAGACGAAGGGCAAGATTGAGGTAGTGATCAAAGTTGGTAGCCAGTTTGTACAGGTTACGACGACAAAGAGGCAAGAAGTTTTTCCGGGGTACAGGTTGAGCACTACTGTCAACGACATCTTTCGGCTCGGGGAGGTTGAAGAAGCCGCCACGTCAATACAGACCGAGGATGACTCAGCCTTTGGCTTGCGTGCAGACAACGGCAAGATCGTCATGTACTTCACGAGTCCTAAAAAGGCCGATGTATTGCAGACCATCAGAGGTGCCAAGGCCAAATACGGCAAGGACACGAGAGCCCACAAAGCATACGAACGTCTGATACGGCCGCAAGACGTCCCCGGAACACTTCTCAACCTGGCTCTAACCAACCTCTCGAGCTCCGATCACATGTTGAGGCTCTCCTCCTACAACCTGCTCGGAGCACTCTGCAAAGCATTCAAATTTAGCGCGTCAACGAACCTGATGTGCAACAAGGGTAAGTGTCTCGGCCTATTTCATCGAAGGATGTGTCATCCGATGCGGACGTCCAAACGATGCCTCAACTGAAAGGCTGACGAACGTACACACACAGATGTTTCGGTGCCGATGGATCCTTCGCACTTTATTGTCAAAGTCAGCAAACAACTAGCGTCTTCGGAGCCACAGCTGACCTTCGACTTCCTGACGGAGTTTTTCGTCGGCTGGGAAACCTTCACTGAAGAGCAGAAGCCTCTGAGTCTCGCGTACATGGCTCCATGGCTCCCTGGCTTGCGTACTGCTGTTTTGGCAAACGAGCCAGACGCAGAAAAGGGCAAGGAAAAAATCGCCGCGCTGTTTCGTAAGCTGATTGACGTGGCCATGTCAGATCACTTCCTGGCCTACACGCTGGAACAGGCAGTCTGGCCTGCCATATATCAAGACGAGACTATTCTAGACATCTTCCTCGAGGAGCTCATGCGAGCAGCTTCGGGGTTTGGCTTCTCAGAAGAGCCTATGGAAGGTCTCTCGTCCATAGTATCCGGGATGGGCAGCATTACGCTACGAGGCAAGGTAATCTCACGTCTTCGCAAAGCGTTGAACCGTTCGTCTTTGCGGCCCACACGGTACCTACCGGACAATACTGTCTGGGCTGAGATCTGTATTTTGCTCCACTTCTGTCTTTCACTGTCTTTCGACAATGGCGTGCAGTCTCAGCTTTACTTGCCGGAGATATTCCATGTTGTTACGATACTTGCAAACACGGGCTCTCCGGAGGTACGCTTACTGGTTCACAGGCTTCTGGTCAATACAATACACGCTGCTTGTACCTCCTTCAGCCTCGATGATACTCGTTTCAACAAGTTGAGGGGCAGCCTCGATTTCCTGAGCGAGCCGCGAAGCGAGATCTTTTCGACGCCGCCGCCATTCCTCCGCGACGGTGCTTCCATGTCGACAACGCAAGATGCGGGGCCATCATTAGCTGCGACTGAGAACCTAGCTGCCCTACTCTTCGAGGTGTGCTCCGTGGCTGCGCCCTCGATTGATGTTTCCAACGCATGGAGGTCGCGGTGGATGAGTTTAGTAGCGAGTACGGCGTTCCAGAACAACCCTGCCATCCAGCCACGTGCCTTCGCCGTCATGGGCTGCTTGGCACGGGAAGAGGTAGACGACGATCTCCTTTACCAGGTTCTTGTCGCGTTGCGCAACAGCGTCGGACGTCTAGGCGACGATACGAACAGCGACATGCTCATTTCCATCGTTACTTCCTTGTCCAAAATGATGGCGAAACTGCCCTCGGCCTCTCGATATGGACTGCAGCTCTTCTGGCTCGCAATCTCTCTCCTGCGCTTGGTTCCTCCGGCGCTTTTCAATTGCACCGCCCAGTTTCTCGAGGCTGTAATGACGAACATCAGCACAGTGGGTGACTTAAGGGGCGACAAGATGGGACCGTTGCTATTGCAGGGTAGGGTCCAGCTGGAGGATGCTGCCCTGCCCCTAGACGAAGCTTACGGCATCCACTTCACGCACGATAACTTCCACTTCGCTGTGTGCGCTTGTCTCGCCCGCGGGCTGGCTGACACAACGACCAGGACAAATGCTATGAGGGTGCTGTCTGCATTTCTTGACATGGCTGGAAACCCTGCCACAGAGGTTGGTAGACCGTCGGGCGAGATCTACCGGTCACCCTATATGGCGCTCATACTAGCCCGGACTGTGGGGGCCGAGGATCTCAAGGAAAGTTTGTGGCTGGCGGGCATCAATCCTTCCGTTCTCGGCGATCTTTCCGGCATCGAAAGGTATCAGGACTTGGCGGCCATGAAGGACAAGGACCTCCTCCTGAACACCGCCATTGAGCTCATTGACTTCCAGTACCTAGAGGACGCATTGCAAAATCGCACGCTTCGGTGGCTAACGGAGCTCGCGACTGCGAGGCCTGCAGTTATAATGCATCTGTACGTGTACTTCATTCTGCCTGCGACGAGGGGAATTAGCTGATCAAGGGTAGCTGCGGCCCTATCGTCGCCATTCTCGACGAAGTGTTACTTCACTGTCAAAACTCGTCCACCCTGGAGTCTGCTCAAGCTCTGTTGCACGGTCTGACAGCAAACTCGAAGTTCGCGTCGGCTCTAGAATCAACAGTAGTCCTCAATGAGATTCTGGAAGATATAGGCTTCAGTGGGCTTTGGCGGTCTTGTTCATTCAACTTTACCCAGGACCATGACCGGAGATGCTATATACTGACTGAAAAGCTGATAGAAGTAAGTATATTGCTACTGCTCTATAAAAATACTTATACTAATTTTAAGATAGTTAATTATTATTTAGTTATCAGGTAAATATAGTCTGATACTTAATATAATATATAAATTCAAGAAATATTAAATAATAATATTTTTACTATAAAAAAAGTTTTCCATAATTTAATTTATAATTTCTTTCCTATATTATACAAATTATAATGAATATTAATAATTTAACTTTTATTATAACTATTAGTAATTATATTATTTTCTAAAATATCACTTTTAAACTCTTATCTTACTAATTACTATAACTTACTTATAGTTAATTTAAAGTTTAATTTTCTATTTATAATTAATATATTTACTTAATATTATTATTTTAAAGTAGATAACTAATAACCTTTTTATTGTTTAGTTACTTTTACCTTATATCTGTAGTGGTATCGAAGTTTTTTATTCTCTATATAATTCTAACTGTAAATTATATTCCGGAATAGTATTTATATTAATACTAGCTTGCAACTAATTTAAATAGTAATGAAATTACCTATTATTATAAATAATTATACCTTCAGTTATAATATTTAACGTTATAGTGGAAAAAACCCTTATAATAATAATTTATATAGTAAGAATCCTAGTAAAACTTAAGTTTAATATATATAGCTGAAAGTAATTATTAAGATTATAGAGTTAAGAATTTTTATAAACCTCTTGAAGATAAGATAAAATAAAAGGCTAAAAGCTTAATATTCTATAATTTATTACTTTTCTATATTTAAACTATTCTTAATATTATCTTTATAATAAAACTGGAATTTCCTCTAAATTTATATAACTATCTATAAATAGAAAAATTTAATAGTAGAAACTAAATATTTTATTAAAATCTTTATAACTAGGAATATTAATATTTTCTAGAAAGTCTAAGTATTACTATAAATACTAATATTAATAAATAGACTTTGAATATTCAGAAGAAAGTTATCTAGCTATTTTATAATATACTATATTAAGTTAATAATTTTGGAAATTAGTTATTAATTAGATAGTATCTTAATAGTAATATATTATACTAATTAATAGGTATCTTAAAGTATTATAATATTATAATTACTCGGGTTTTCAATATTATATAATTATATTAAATATATTTATACTTATGCTATTATTATTTATATATTAGTTATATTTAATTTAAGTATTAATATTATTTACTAATAAAAGTAGACTAAATTATTTTATATTTATATGAAAATTATAAATTAGCTTATATTAATAATGTGGTTGATAAGTGAGCTGGATAGATAAGTAAGCTGGACACCTAACTATAACTATATTATATTTCCGACTAATATATAACACTTATGAAATTAATTAAATTTAAACTAATTAAGATCTACTTCTTCATATATTTCTTCAGTAAATTGATATATTTGCATATTATAATTAGTATTCCTACAGACGCTATATTACTGTTAGCTTATCTCTATTTTCAGCTGGTAATTACTACTCTAGTGTGTTTCCTCCTTAATTTAGACTGTAACTTCTCTCTGTAATTAAAGGTCCTCTGTCTCAGTTATAGTGAGACTTCCTTCTTATTTAAGATATATTTTCTTAGCTTTCTAGTATTTACTAAGTAGGTTATTTTCCTCTCGAAGAATCTGAACCTCAGACTTTAATAAAGTAATTTAGTATATAAATCTATATACTTTTTTTAATAGATATTCTATAGTTTTAATAATTAAAATTAGTAAGTTATTTTAATAATAGGAGATTCTCCTCTTAATAAATTTAGACTGAGAAGATACTTCTATTAGGTTATTTAGTATCTAAGAAGTCTATATAGGGAGTATTATTAAGAGGGACTCTGGAAATATTAGAGTATATAACTTAATATTAAATTTTAATAGTATATTTTCTATATTAAGAGGGATAAACTTAACTCTTCTAAAACCTCTCTAGATATTTTTAACTGTAAGAGTTTATATAAAAATCTTATAAAATATAGAGAAGAAGTTTTTTTTTATAATATAAATATTATTTTAATATATCTTATCTTTAATTTGTTAACTATATACTTTCTTTAGTAACTTAAAATATCTAATATCTAAAAGCTAAAGTAAATAAGAGGAGTAGGTTAGTATATAAAATATAATAATATTATTTTCCTTATAATATATCTTAAAGTTAGCTATATAGTAATTTTTATAACTATTAATAATAAGGAAGTAATATTTACTACTTATATATAATTTTATATACTAATTAAAATACTAAAGTTAATCTAAATCTTTTTATTTATTATCTATCTATTTTTAGATATTATAATAATTTAGTTATATAGAAGACTTATTTCTATATACTAAATAGAGAGATAATATTATTCTGAAATAATAATATATAATAGAATATTATAGCTTAATAAACTAATAGTCTGGATAATTATAATTTATTCTTAATTATTAGGCTATATTATTTTTATATTTAAACGCTTTTTAGTATTTATTATAACTATTCCAGACATAATCTAGTTTATTATAAACTTAGTTTTATTAAAATTATAAATATCTAAGTCTATAATACTATATTTTATAATTATATTTACTATAAGCTAAAACTATATATTTATTACATCTAGA
This sequence comes from Colletotrichum lindemuthianum, assembly GCA_001693025.2. Lineage (NCBI taxonomy): Eukaryota > Fungi > Ascomycota > Sordariomycetes > Glomerellales > Glomerellaceae > Colletotrichum > Colletotrichum lindemuthianum. Next base: position 49,478 of record MASP02000092.1, on the reverse strand, counting down.
TCTTTATATTAAGCTCTCTTATAATTATACTTACAAAAAAAATACGTCCAAAGCTATAGTTATTACTTAATAAAGTTTGAAACTTAGTATTTCCTAATAGAGGATATATTATAGTTAGTAAGTAGTTAATTAGCTATATCTTCCATACTACTAATATAGAAAGAAAATAATTAGGAATCTAGGTTAAGAATATACTTAACTAGCTTCTCCTCTTTAAATACAGTCAAATTCCGTAAGTTAGAAGTAGTATTATATCATAATAGGATACTTTTTAGTTAGGTAGTTAAAGTTAAATATAATACTAAATAGATTTTAGTTGCAGCCTGAATACTAAAATTTGGAGTTCGATTAATAGCCTAGAAGGTTAGGGTTAATTAAGCTTCTTTATTCTATAATATTATTATTTTATTATGGCGTTACGTAGGTTATAAGGAAGAAGATAGGTTGGTTGCGGTTGGGTGTCTAGTTTGCTTATCTATCCAACTTACTTATTAACCATATTAATAGAAAATGTTTATATTAATAGTAGAAAACCTTTATATTAAGAATATAAAATCTTATTTTAGAAATAAGTAGAATATAGTCTAGAGGATATTAAGGTTACGGATATCAAGATTATAATAAGTATTTAAATAAAGTAGCTATAGTTAGTAGTAATGAAATTTCTTAAGATATTTAAGTTATATATAATATAAGAATATAAGAATATAAGGTTAATATAAAAGAAGTTATTAGTTATTTATTATTTACGAAAAAGTTAATATAAGGTAAATATACCAACTATAGTTACGAGGGGTTTAGCTTCAGATTAACTTAAGGCTGGCTGTAGTAGTTAATAGGGGTGGGAGTGCTGAAGATACTTTATGGCGTAATATATCCACTAATAGTTATAATAGAAAGTAAGCTATTAGTTCTTTCTAATCTTTTTATTATAAACTTATATTCTTATATATTTATACTGTCGTGATAGCTTCAGGCCTGTGGGCTGCTATCTTGGGTCACGTGGCCTGCTTACGTAAGATGCTTCTTACGTAAGATATACCTACGAATCTATATATTAGACAGTGCCACTCCGCAGATAGCTTTTCATATAAATAAGCTTTTATCTACCTATCTCCATAGGCCTACCAGTACGGTTCACTATATATACTATATATTATTTCTATATCTTAAGAGACTTAGTTTCTACTATCTATAATTCCTTACCTTAAAATATATATTATAATTATTATATTCCTTAAATTAATATTGTAAAGTTTCTAAAATTTAACTCTATCTTATTAATATAATAGTTATTTGCTTCTTATATAAAGACTCTCTATTACTAATATAAGTAAATTCATAGTTTTTATATAAGTATAATATAATTTAATATCTATTTTATATTATAGTTTAATATGTAGCTAGCTTTTACTATTACAATAAAAAAGTAGATTTAAAATTCATAATAAGTAAGTATAATTAGGGAATTATTATATACTTTTTAATTATAAATATAAGTATAGTAGGTACTACTAGCTACAAGTATTTACTAAGAATAATCAATAGCTGGTATTAATAGCTAGTAATAAGAACTACTAACTAGTAGCTGATATTATACAATGCTTTATTATGATTCTTGAAAAAGTAATTACAGTAAATAAACTTATATTTTTTCTTTATAATATACCTTCCCTATTTATTAGCTATTATACTTCCTAACTATATATTAGTACTTGAGATATCCTCTATTTAAATAGTTTCTTAGCTTTAGTATTATCTATAGAATTTCAAAGGTAAACGCTAACTATTATATATAACCAGTATACAATAAACTCAAAGACGTATATATATACCTTAAACAGATCAAATACTATTAATATATCTACTTTATAATTTAACCTACTATTATTGGTAAATAATCCCAATATAGTGAGTATAACTAAAATGTGGAAAATACTTATATATCCTTAAATACTTTTAGTATAATTATACTACTTCTTAACCTCCTATAATTATAGTACTATAGAATACTAAAGTACCTAGTAATTCGTATTATTATAGTATTAAAATATTATAGTATTATTTAGTAGGTACTTAGACTTTGAAATTGGTAGTTAGTATAGTAAAGTACTTAGTAACTTTTAGCTTATATTTGTAGTAGTATCTAAGCTCTTCACACTATGTATAATTCTGACTATAGATTATAATTAATAATAGTATTTACATTAATACTATTATATAACTAGTTTTAGTATAATATGATTGGCTAGTAGTTTAGATATTTATACCTCTAGTTTTGATATTTATTTCTATAAGGTAGAAGATATAATTATAATAATCTATATAATGAAAGCTTTACTAAAGTTAAAGCTTAATATATATATATATATATATGTAGCTGGATGTAACTTTTAAGATTATTAAGTTAGATGAAATTGTAAACCTCTTAGAAATAGAGTAAAATAAAATACTAAAAGCTATGTATTCTATAACTTATTACTCTTCGATATTATTATAGTTATAATAATAATTAAATACTTTCTAATTTATATAGCTACCTATAGTTAGAGAACTACAAGGTAAGTATAGAAATATCTAGCTATAACTATTATTATTAATACTATTACTTTATTTAACTAAACTTTCATAAAGTTATTCCAAGCACTATAATTTTATAGGTAGGTTATAAATATTCAGAAGAAAATTATCTAGCTATTCTATAGTATACTATATTCAGCTAATACTTTTAGATGTTAGGTAGTAGTTAAATAATATCTTAGTATTAATATACTATAGTAATATTAGTTACTAGATATCTTACAATACTATAGTAATATAATTACAGAAGTTTAAGAAGCTATTTAGCTATATGAGAAGTATCTATATATATATAGATGTTATTTATATATTAGCTATATTACCTCTATTAATATTAGTTACTATTAAAACAAAGTGAAATTCTACTTAACTTATATAAAATATATATGTTAGGTTATAAGTCAGCTTATATTAATAGTAGAGAATATTTAAAATATAGGAGAAGCTAATAGCTTACTTTCTATTATTACTATTAGTAGATATATTACCTCCTAAAGTATAACTTCAGCCTTTCTATATCTACTAATTAATATAGTTAGTTCTAAGTTAATCTAAACCTAAATCTCTTATAGTTATAGTAGCTAATATACCCACTTTATACCAACCTTTTTATATATAATAAATAACTAATAACTTCTTCTATATTAAACTTATACTTTCCCCTTACACCTTTCCGTTATATCACTATAGTATTATACTATCTATATATATTTTAAATATCTCGAGAGATTTTATTACTACTAACTATAGCTACTATTTAAATACTCATTATAAGCTTAATATCTATAACCTTAATATTTTCTAGGCTATACTCTATCTACCCCCCAGATAAAAGTTTATATTTTTAATATTATTATAGTTATATTAAAGATCTCTAATCTGTTGTTAAATTATATACCTCTCGGGGTTCTATTTTAGGTAAGTGTATCTGACAGTTAGCTTTTACCTCTTATATTCTATAGATAAACTAAAGCTAAGAAACTATTTAAATAGAGGAAACCTTAGGTAGTATATATAGTTAGTTAATATAATAGCTAATAAATAGCAAAGTATAAAGGGAAAGTATAAATCTATTTATTATAGTTACTCTTTTAAAGATTATAATTAGTTATTATATAATACCTACTGCCAGCTGGTTATATTTATTACTAACTATTAATAGTTACTAGCTGTTAGTACCTATTAGCAGGTGCCGCCAGCTGGTTGCAGTTGCCACGCTTGGTTTCATAACTGGAAGGTACTTTAACTACCAGTCGCGGTTGCCTGTCGCAGGATTCGAACCTACTGTATTTACCAAAATAGTAAATACCAGCCAGACGTTAAACCACTACATCAAACAGGTTTATATCTTTAATATAAAATGTTTCTATTACTAATATAAGTGTTAACTATTACTAATATAAGTTAAGTTATAAGCTTTTAATATATATTATAGAGTTAAGCTTACTTTTTGTAAGGATATAGACCCTATAGCCTGTATAGAGAGCCGGAATAGCTAGAATTATGTAACTAATAGAGCCTGAGGCTACTATAGGATAAAAGCCTTCTTATAGCTACTATTAGTTAGCCTACTAAGTTAAAATCTTACAACCTATAGAGACCTACTTTTGCTGCTTTCCCTTCCCTTACCTAGGCTTTTAGCTACACTCTTACAATTTTTCAACTTCTACCTCTTTAAGGAGGTAAGACTGGGGTTTCAGTAATAGCTTCATTATAATGAATGGTCGCCGAACGGTCAGTATCTATATCCGCAACCACATTAAGAATAATAATACCCTAAGTTATAGCCTCTGAAAATTTAGCCTCTGAAAATATAGCTTCTGAAAATACACCTTCCGATAATATACTCTCTACTGGCGAGTATATAGTAACCTCTATACTAGCTGTATTAATATAAGTAGCTAAAATAAGTAATATAGCTACTAGTATAGTAATAGTAACTATAATAGTATTTATATACTTTCTTAAATAATAATCCTCTTTTATAGAGATTATAACTAAATACCTCTCTAGTAGTATACTTATATTAAGCTTAATACTATTAATTTTAGTTACTTCTAAATATTAAGATTACTTAAAGCCTCCTAGTTACCTATATAACCTACTTTATAAGGATACCACTCTATATAAAATTAAAAATTAACTGATAGTAATTTCAGATAGCTATATATTATAGCTATAAGTTTCTAAAGTTTAGAAGATCCAGTAAGTTATAATAAAGTTATTCTATATCTTTCAGACCTTATAATATAATTATTACTATATATTTTCGCTAGATTTGTTATAGGCTAACTTTATAGTATTTACTTACTATTTATTAACTAACTTTATTCTATAAAAGTTATACTTCTATAGTATATTTTATACCTTTTAGTATAAAAACTAGTTCCTACTGAAGTTTTATACTAAATAATTAGTAATTTACTATATCCTAAATATCCTTATTAAGATATTAAGATCCTATATATTTACTTTCTTCTATTACCTTAAAGCTAGAATATAGAGATATTTATAATATTAAAAGTTTAATAACTAATAACTAAAAGCTATAGCTCTAGCAGCTAAATACTTCTAGGAGATATTATAGCCTCACGAGACCTCTAGTAATATTAATAAGAAAGTTACTACTGAGAAAGCTACTAACTATAATACTACTAACAGCTTAATATATATATACTATAAGATAATTAGCAATAAGGTAACTCCAGCTAAGAGACTTCACCTTAAAAGTTAATCTATATCTATATATAAAATATATAATAAGTTAGGTTATATTATAGCTACTTATTACTATAATGAGACTTATATAAAATATAGTCTATAAGGATATCTAGTAAGGTTTTACTACTTAGAGAGTATCCCTAAAGATATACTAAAAATATTCTAAGGAGGTCCCTACTAGAGAGTTACTAAAAAAGAAACTTTAAGGATTTATATAGTTACTTTCTCCTTACTGAAGCTAGAATATAGAGATATTTACAGTATCTAAAGTTAATAAAAATATTAGTATATATACTATACTGAGAATATTACTAAGGCTATACTAAGAGTACCCTAAGGAAGCTCTCACTAGAGATTAATACTACAGTATACTAAAGTTAAATTATTAGTATATATACTAATATCTTACTACTAGAGAGGTTTTATAAAACCTTCAGTATAATAGGAAGAAGTTAGATACTTTAGTTATAACCTAAAAAGTTATATTATTAGCTATATACTAATATCCTGCTATTAGAGATACTTTGCGCCTCTAGTATAATAGGAAGAAGTTAGATACCTTAGTAGTATCTAAAAAATTAATTTACCTTATTTAGCCTAATCTATTATTAGGAGCCTTATAGTCTAATTAGCTATAAGATAACTTATTTTAATTATTTTAACTATTTTAACTATTTTAACTATTTTAACTATTTTAACTATTATTTTAACTATTTTTAACTATTATTTTAACTATTATTTTAACTACTATTTCGTCTATTATTTCATCTTCGTTAAAAACTCCAAGCTACTACTGAACGGTCGGTAAAGTTATATATCAAAAGCGGCCACGTAGCATTTACAGACCTTAAGGGCTAAGGCCTTTAAAGGGGGGGATAATTATAAGAATATAGATCCTATAGCCTGTATAGAGAGCTAGGATAGCTAGGATTATATGACTAATAGAGCCTGAGGCTACTATAGGATAAAAGCCTTCTTATAGCCACTACTAGTTAGCCCACTAAGTTGAAATCTTACAACCTATAGAGACCTACCTTTACTGCTTTCCCTTCCCTTACCTAAACTTTTAGCTACAATCTTACACTTTTATTAGTAATAACCTTTAAATATTAATTAAATATAGCTAATATATAGGTAATATTTATTTAGGTAGAGATATATTTAATATACCTAAATAGTATCTAAAACTTAAATAACTAAAATATAATTATACTATATAACATTTAGTAACTAATATAATATTTTAGTATAAGAGTATTATTTAACTAATAATAGGTTTCTAACATAATTAGTTTAATATACTAAACTATAAGATAATTGGATATTTACTTTCTCAATATCTAGAGTCTACTTATTAATATTAGTATTGATAATATTACTTAGTTGGTTTTACTTTATATCTATAATAGTATCTACGCTTTTTACCTTATATATAGTTCCAATTATAAGTTATATCTAGTAATAGTATTTATACTAATACTAGCTTATAACTAGTTTCAATAATAATAAAAATTACACATTATTATAGATAATTATATTTCCAGTAATAGTATTTACTTTAACAGTAGAGAAAGACGTTATAGTAATAATCTATATAGTAAAAACCTTAGTAATATTAAAGCTTAATTTATTTAGCTGAAAGTAACTATTAAGATTATAAAGTTAAGAAGTCTTATAAGTTTCTTCAAATAGAATAAAATAAAGAACCTATAGAAGCTAAGTATTTTGTAACTTATTATTCTTCTATAATCTTTATAATTAAATTAAAATTACCTTTAGATCTTAAAAGTTATCTATAATTTATGGTGAACCGAACCGGTAAGCCTACGGAGATAAATAGGTAAAAGCTTATTTGTGTGAAAAGCTATCTGTGGAGCAGTATTGTCTGATATACAGATTTATAGGTATATTTACGTAAGGAACGCCTTACTTAGGTAGGCCACATGACCCGGAATAGCAGCCTACAGGCCTGAAGCTATCACAATATAATTAAATAATCATAATAGTAGGTTCTAAATATCTTTATATAATTTCTATAATCTAGAATAGTAATATCTCCTAAAGAACTAAAGTAGTATTAGAAAATATTAATATTAATAAATAGACTCTAGATATTTAGAAGATAATAATCTACCTATTCTATAATCTACTATATTAAGCTAACTATTTTAGAGACTAATTATTGATTAGATAATACTCTAATTTTAATATATTATATTAGTTACTTCATATCTTATAATATTATAGTATAATCATCACGTAGGTTTTAAATACTATTTAGCTATATTAGAAGTATTTAAATCTATATAAATATTATTTATATATTCTCTGTATTTAATATATCAAGATTAGTTGCTAATAAAGGTAAGTAAAGTTCTACTATGTTTATATAGAGGTTATAAGTTAGCTTATATTCGTAGTAGAGAATATTTATATTAAGAAAAGAGAAATTTTATATTACGAATATAGAACTGTATCTGAGGGATAAAGATATTAAGGTTAAGGATATTAAGATTATAATAAGTATTTAAATAAAGGAGCTATAGTTAGTAGTAATGAAATTTCTCAAGATAATTTGATTATATATAAATAGTATAAAGATATGAAGATATAAGGAAAGAATATAAGGTTAATATAGAAGAAGTTATTAGTTATTGATTATGAAAAAGATTAATATAGGATTATTATACTAGCTGCTATAGCTATAAAGAATTTAGATTTATATTAACTTAGGCTAGCTAAAGTAGTTAGTGGGGAAAGTAAAGAGGCTAAAGTTATACTTTTTCTTTTAGTTACTTTTGCTTTATACCTGTAGTGGTACTTAAGCTCTTCACTCTATATATAGTTCTAACTGTAAAATTTACCTAGTAATAGTATTTCTGCTAAAACTAGCTTATAACTAGTTTAAATAGTAATAGAATTACCTATTATTATAGATAATTATACCTCTAGTTATAATATTTAACTCTACAGCGGAGGAAGACCTTATAGTAATAATTAGCAAAAGTTTTAGTAAAACCAAAGCTTAATATATATAGCTGAAAGTAACCACTAAGGTTATAGGGTTAAGAATCTCTATAAACTTCTTAAAGATAAAATAAAATAAAAAGCTAAAAGCTAAATATTCTATAATTTATTATTATTCTATATTCTTTATAATAAAACTGGAATTCCCTTTAAATCTATATAGCTACCTACAACTAAGGTAATATAATAGTAGGTTCTAAATATTCCTTTATAACCTCTATAATAGGGGGCACTAATATTTCCTAAAAAGCCTAAGCAATATTATAAGTACTAATATCAATAGATAGACTCCAGATATTCAGAAGAAAATCATCCGGCTATCCTACAATCTACTACGCTAAGCTAATAATTTCGGAGACCAGTTATTAAGTTATACTTTAAATAATAATATATTTACTTATAGTTATAATAGAAAGTAAGCTCTTAGCCTCTTCCTTATAATATCACTTAGACTTTTTAGGAAATCTTAATATCTTTAGTTATAGAGATTATATAGAAATATTTAGAGTTTGCTATTATAATTCTTTAGCTATAAGTAGCTATATAAATTTGATGATAATTACAGTTTTATTATAAAGAATATAGAGGAGCGATAAATTATATAATACTAAGTTCTTATAAATTCTTTATTTTATTTTATTCCTAAAAGATTAGTAAAAGTTCTTAACGTTATAATCGTGATAATTACCTTTAACTATATTTATTAAGTTTTAGCTTTACTAAGGTTCTTACTATATAAACTATTATAATAGGGTCTTTCTCTACTATAAAGTAAAATATTATAACTAAAAGTATAGTCATCTATAATAATAAGGACTTTTATGATTCTTGAAACTAGGTATAAGGTAGTATTAATATATATAGTATTATAAGGTATAATTTACAGTTAGAATTATATATATATATATATATAGTAGAAAGCTTAGATATAACTATATATATAAAGTGAAAGTAACTAAATATTAAAAATATAAAGTTTTATCTTAAATATATATAGAATATAGTGGGGATATTAAGATTATATATGGAGCCTCACTGGCAATGAAGGTAAAATGGAGTTAATTGGGGCGTAATTGGCAATTATTAACTGAGTATTAAGAAGGGGAGGTCTTAAGGCTACCTATATAACTGAGGGATACCCTTATAACTGTAACTTAGGCTGTTATATAATATAGCCTAGATGGTTATAGGTTATTTCTTAATATTTCCCCTCAGGCTAAATCTCAAGTTTGCTAAAATATATAGAAAACTGGTAAAAATGCTGAAATTATTAAAAACGTCAGTTTTTATCTAAAACCTCTAAATCTAAGAAGTTTTTTCAAAGTTAAACACTTTTAAGCTTTACGGTGTTAAAGCTATTCAGTTAGATACTAATTAATCTAATTTCTTTTTTTCCTTTAGAAACTTTCCTTAATTTAAACTATCTACTATTTCAAGTAATTTAAGGAAATCTTCTACTTAACAATATTTAGAATTTAGTGAGGCTATTAGCGGTTATTTCAATATCTTTAATAAAATACAGAATAATAATAATATTATTATTATTAACATTCTGAATAATTTACTTATACTAAATATTAATATTTTAAGTATAAACCTTATTTAGTGGATTTATAATATTAGCGAGAATACATATACTATCTGTAAGTAAGATTATAGATATAGTAATTTATTAATCCAGTAGCTATCTAATATATTATTAAATACACTTAAGAAATATACTAATGGGTGTAAGGTTAATAAATTCTACCTCTATAAAGCTTAGGGTAATAAGTATCTACTTTTCAAACTTCGAAGTAATTAGAAAGCCAGTATAGTAAATAATATAACCGCCAGTTAATGTATATAAAGGTTAGTTATTAATAAAATAGTATCTACTATAATATAAAAGCTTAGATCTATTTGGGAATTTATTTCTCCAAAAGTAATATTATAATCAGTAATGCTAATAAGATATTAATTTTTTTTATAGCATATTAATATATAAGAGAGAGGTTAATATTTATTTAGTAAAATTTACCTATAGTATAAATAATATCTAATTAAATACTAGTAGCTAACCAGTTAATATAACTAGTTTACTTTATATAAAGTTAGTATAATTAATTATTATATTTATTTTCAAATTATATAATTAGAAAGTTCTTATTTTTAAACAGAGAGATTTTAACAATATAAAATTTATAATAGCTAAGTTAACGTAAAATAAAGTTAATGTATTTATGCTAAGGTAAAAAAGATCTTTATATTATCAAAGTAAATCTGAAATTATAAAAACTAGATGGTAATATTAAGATTCTTAAGGGGGTATACTATCTTAAGTATCTTACAAACCTTCTTTATAATTTTAAGTATTAAGGTAGTTATAATATTATTATTGTTAGTTTATGACTGGTAACGGTAAATCGATCGATCGTAGGTACGTAACGTAACTTGGTGCGTTTATTCTGTGATATCCTATCTAGATTTCCGGTCCGTAGGCTCTAGCTTACGTGCGTACGAATAGGGGCTATATAGGCTATACGGGCCAAACGGCCTAAGTATTTACCTAACGTAACTATAGTATTAATAGCTTTATAGGCTATGAAAATAGCTATGAAAATAGCTATGAAAATAGCCACGAAAGTAGCTATTAAAATAAACTGAGATTAGTAACTTTTTGTTTATATTATAGTAATATTAAAGTCTTCTGAAAAGCTATATACTAAATATATTCTTTTTAGATAGCCTTCTTTAACCTCCAAAATCGTTATCTATCTATTCCTTCATATAATTAAAGTGGTTATATTAATTACTGAGATCTCTTTAAATAACCATTAGAGATCGGGGGAGTGTAGGGCTTTATTCAAGATATTTATCTCACAAAAGAAGGTATATTATATTACCTCGAGAAGGTATTATTACTGAAGGCTATATAATGGAGGTCTACAGTGTTGCCGTTACCTTAAGAGGTTATTATTAACACTGGAGACTATATAAGGAAGGCCTACAGTATTATCGTTACCTTAAGAGGTTATTATTACTGGAGGCTATATAATGGAGGCCTACAGTATTACCTCAAGGGGTCGTTATTGCTGGAGGCTATATAATGTAGGCCTACAGTATTGCCTCAAGGGGTTATTATTAAACACTAAAGACCACGTAAGGAAGGTCTACAGTGTTACCTCAAGGAGGAAAGGTGTTATTATATACCCTCTGGCAGTCTTCTTAAGAGGTTTATTATCAAATACTGAAAACTATATAAGAAAGGTTTATAGTATTACCTTAAGAGGGAGAGGTAATATTATATATCCTCTGGCAGTCTCTTAAGGTTATTATTAGACACTGGAGACTATATAAGGGAAGCCTACAGCATTACCGTTACCTTAAGGAATTTTTATTACTGGAGGCTATATAATAAAAGCCTACAATACTACCTTAAGAAGTTATTATTTATTATTCTCAGGAAGCCTCTAAAAGTAATATATAGAGGCTATAAGAGAAGGTGTTTTTTATATACTCTCAGGAAGCCTCCAAAAGTAACGTGTGGAGGCTATAAGAAAAAGTATTTTTATAAATCTTATTACTTTATTATAGCGTTTTACTACCTTAACTTAACGTTAATTTAGATTATTAGTTTTATCATATAATAGACGTAATATAACGTTAAGTTAACCTGTTATTATAAGGTTATCTCTACTTCTGTTTCTATTATGGGTATAATATTAATAGTCTTGGGATAGTATACAGTCGCAATAGCTTTAAGTTGCCTGTTTCTACTTAGAAGCTATCCAAAAGATCCCTTAAAGATATCATAATTTTATCTCTTTAGGTATTCCTTACTAATCTGCAGTTAAGTAGTAGTAATAAATACTAGCAGTAGTTAAACCACTAATTAGTGTTAGTTTATAACTAGTAACAGTAAATTAATTAATTATAGGTATATAACGTAACTTAGTGCGTTTATTCTGTAATATCTTATCTAGGTTTTCGGTGCATAGGCTATAGCCTATATACATACAAATAGGGGCCGTATAGGCTATACAGGCCAAACGGCCCGACTATTTACCCAACATAGCTATAGCATTAATGGCTCTATAGGCTATAAAAATAGCTATAAAAATAGCAACGAAAATAGCTATTAAAATGAACCGACAATTATCAACGTATATAAGGATAAAGATGTTAAGATTATTATTAATAAAGAGGTAAATCTTCCCCTTAATAGATATCAAGTTAATTTTCTCTATTTCTACCCTAATAAGCTGAAACTACTAAAGAGAACTTTTATAGAGGCTATCAAGTATCTTATAAAGTAACTAGATTTTATTTAATTTATTAAAGTAATCTGTATGTTAATAATTATCAACTTAAATATCGTGTGAAACTAATATTATAAGAAAGATAATATTAAAATTAAATATTTTAAATAAAAGATAATATAATATAATGATAGTAAAGAAGAGGTATATAATAGTGGTAGTTATAATAGTAGTATAAATCTCTTGAGAGAATGAGTTATTCTTCTTATAGTTACTATATACTATCTATTAAGTTTTAAATCTTATAATATTATTAGAGGTATTAGTTTTAATATTGAAAATTTATATATGTGGAAGAATCTTGGCGTTATAGGGTTTATTAATAAGGTAGAAGGTTTTTTACTAACTATTTGTTAAATTTCGGTATTATATATAGACTTTCAGTAAGATAACTAAAGAGAATTTTCCTTTATATTCTTAATAATATAAAGAATAAAGTAAACTGGGGGAAGAACTTTTAATAATATATTATAATAGTAAGAGGTATAATAGTAACTAGGGTATCTAAATTAATATAAATATTAGTAGTAAGGTATATTTTCTTTTTATAAAAATAAAGACTGTAAACTTTATAATCATAGCCAGACGGCTTTACTATAGTAGTATAATAAGATTATCCTAAGATAGAAATAATGGAAATATTAGCTAACTTTATTATAAGTAAGTTAATATTAGAATCTAAATAATCTAACTTTTATTATTAAATAGTATCTATAAAGCTACTATCATCTATATTTTCTGGAAGGTTGGTAGACTGTTATTTAGTGGTAATAGTAACAGAAATATACTTATTTAGTGGTAAGATTATATACTTTAAAGTATAATAACTATTAATTTATTATAATAATTAGATTTTATCTTTCTCCTTAAATAAGAAGTTATTTATAGTAGTAAAATCTTAATCATAAATCTAATTAGAATACTGAATCTATAGGTTTAGTTTATTAAATAGAATATTATAATTAACGTTACTTAGTTTAATATAATCTCCAAGAGGATATAAATTAATTTTATAAACATTCTTATAAAAGTAAATATTATAGTAGTAAAAAACTTAATTTATATTAGAAATAGAAATGAAACAGATATAGTTATATAAAAAGGTATAACTAATAAGGAATATTTTTATAATATATATTTTTATCTTAGTGGTATAAGGAGGGTACTTACTATCCTTCTTATAAATATAGATAATATATCTAAATATTTAGATAAACTTAACATATAGAAACTTATAATCTCTTGCCAGATTTAACTTTCTTACTATAATGTTATAAAGGCTAAGTTTATGTTTATTAGCTTATTGAAGAAGGTTAAGTACTTAGATAGTAATATTAAGAATATAGTTCCAGAGTTTCTTAGGGAGATTATTATCTATAAGTATAGTATATACTATTTTAATAATAATTCAGCTAATGTATTTCATAACTTTATTTATAAAGGAAATATGTATTATAGTAAGATTCAAATAAGTATCTAAAAAGTAGAAATTTCTTAGTATTTTCTTAAGTTTAGAAGTATTATTATATATTTATAACTTTATAGTTAAGATAATATTACAGACTAGCCTCATATGAAACACCGTACTTAAATGCAGCCAGATAATAAGTGGACGACTTATTATTACGTACCTTTTGACAATAGAGCTTAATTAGTAGTATTGTTCGTATACACACGTATGCGTATATATACTGAAGGCTGAGACGTTATTGTCGAATTAATTATATTATTCTTCTCTTAACCAAAAGTGGCGTATAAGACTATAGATATACTATATACCTCTTAGAAGCATATAAATATACTTCCATAGGGTATATACTAGAGATATATCTCTCTTAATTTAATATACCTCCCCAGAGAAAAATCTGTAGAGTTTTTCTCTACCTATTTACACCTTATAAATAGACTTAAAAAGAAATTCTTTTATTTAAAACTTCTTTAAGATTACTATAAATACTTTCTATATTCTTTTGTAATTTTTCAAATAATATCTATAGATTATATTAGTAAGATTTCAATTAGTTAGAGAAGGGCTAATTTTATTTCCTAAAATTAGCCTCTTATTAGCTTAAATACCTTAAGTTTCAGTATAAGTTATTAAACTTATTATATAGCTATATAGCTTATTATTCCTCTCTTTTTCAGCTTTAAATTGTCGTTAAATAGTATATAATTTTGAAATAGAATTTCTTTTGCTATTATCTTGCTAATTTTATATAGAGATTTTAAGATATTTTCTTCCGCTTATATTAACTTTCCCAAAGAGACCTCTATCTCTCTCTATATATCTCCCACTAATATTAAGTATATAGAGAAGGTAATTAACGGCATTATTAAGTTTACTATTAGTAAAGTTATTAGCTATCAAGCTATTACCTATAATAAAAAGTATTCTGATTATAAGGAGGTAAAGAAGAATATTCCCCACTATTCTAAGTATTTAGTAAAATATTCTATATTTACCTCTAAATTCTCTAAACCTGCAGCTAAAAAGCTAAAGAAAGCTACTATCTCTAAAAGCTTTCCCACTATAAAAGCTACTAAGGTAACTCTAACCTTATTAGATTATAAATATAAATATATTAGTAAGAATAATAAGAATAAGCTCTATAATCTTTATCTTAATTACTTCTTTTCTCTTACTAAAAACTAAAGCTAACTTAATATCTACTATTAAAGCCTCTATTACTACTATAAGTATTATATATCTAGTAGTATTTATAAGCTAAATATAAAGTAACTATTTACCTCGATATAAAATTCCTTACTATATATAATAATAAGATAATTCAACCTATAGTAAATATCTCTTTCTAAAGTTTCCAATTTAATTTCTAACTTATATACTTTTAAACTAAAGATACTAAATGCTAAAAGCTTTATAATACTATTACTACTACTTATAATGACTATTATACTTTACCTCTACTGCTAAAAATAACTTTACTTTTCATACTATCTCTATAATATCTATAGTTTTTACAGCTTCTATTACTACTACTTTATCTTTTATAAACTTTTTTATTAATAATACTAATAATCTTAACTTTCTTCCTTTAGCTAAAAGCCTAACTACTAATTTATATTACTTACCTAAGCTTTATCTTTCTATTATACTAAATAGCTATATTTCTAATATCCTCCCTAAATTTCATCTTAATATATATAAGTAGGTAGCTTATTATAGCAGTTTCTTAAGATAGTAATATAGTTTCTAGTTTCTTATTTTAGATTTTAGCTTTAGAGGATTTATCTTTACTTATAGACCTTATATTCTAAATACCTTTTTGCTTATAGACCTTAGCTCTAAATTAAGAAATACTTCATTTTCTTATATATTTAGTTTATTTAATTATAGACTTATAAGGTCTCTAATGAAATTATATTCTATACTAACTTTAATTAAGAAAGCTTAAATTATATTTTCTTATTCTTCTCAAGATTACTAATATAACTTTACTTAAGGAGGTTTCTTTAGTAATATAAACTAAGTTACTTTTAGAATCTTTTAAACTGCTACTTAAGTAGTATTTTTATTAAACTATCTACTATAAGTTGTACTAAAGAAATATAAGTAACTAATAATCTCTTTTTAGAAATCTTTTAATAAAGCTAGTACTTATAAATATCTATATATTTCAGATAAATATTAAGTCTTATAAGTTTCTTTATTACTAAACCTACTATTTGAAGGTTATTATACTTAATCTAAATTATTATTAATACACTTTTAGAGATAGGAAACCTTATTACTTCTAGGTTACCTATAGATAGTTAAAGTTACAGTAAGGTTAGTAGATAACTTACAAATAGTATTTCTTTTATTATTAAGAAGAGGAAGAGTAGTTTTACTTTTATAATTAATATAGTAACTATAAATTACTTTATAACCTTCTAAGTAATACTATCTCTAAAAAACTTTATTATAAAGTATTAAAAGCTTCTTTAATTCTATATATTATTTCCGAAGCTTATATCAGAAGAAACTACTAAAGTATTTTCTAAACTTCCAGATTCAGTATTATACTTAAGATATAAATACTAAGTTTTATAAATATAGTTATATACTTAATTGACTACTTCTTAATACTAAGATTCTAACTTTTAGTTAAAGTAGGCTAATTAACTAGTTGCAAATACTAAATTAAGCTTTATTATTACTGCTGTATACAGTAGAGTATCCATTTTCCTCTAGTAGAAATTAATCTCTTAATATAAAGTCTCTCTATTATATAAGAGAAGATTTAAGTATATTATTAGAAAGTAATCTCTCTCCTTAGATTTATAGCTTTCTAATAGAAGTTTATAAAATTCCTCTATATATATAGCTTGTAAAAACTATAGCTTTTAAGTTTTTTAAATATGTAGTATCTTAATATTTAGAAACCACTATGAGTTCTTTCCTTTCTTAAGGTAATACTATAATTAAAACCCTCTAATAATCTTTCTTATAAAACCTTTATATATTTTTAGGTATATTAGAATATAGTTATTAATATAAAAGAAAAATAGAATTTAATCTTTATATTAGTAATATTCTTCTCCAGAAATATAAGAAAACTGCAAGTTTTTTAGGCTTTTCTTAAAATATTACTATTAAAGAATAAGTAATTAGCAGAAATTATAAAGAGCCTTCTGGAGCTTTAAAACCTTCCCCTATCTCTTATACTCTAGAGGTATCCTTATATAAATCTCTTTATTAATATTAATATAAATAAAAGTATTAACTATATTATACTAAAGAAGCTTAAAGTTAAACTATACTATAATTACTATAAGTATCTAAAATAATATTTCTCTAAGTTTTACTATATAAATATTATATATATTCTTTAATTATTAGTTTTCATATATTACTAGGCAGAGTATTAATAGTAAATACAAAGTATAATACAAATACAAAATACAAATTATATTTTATTTAAAAACTTATTAATATAATATGTTTTTATGAAGTATAAATATTATATAAATAGTTTGAATTATTTAATTAAACTTGAATATTATACTTTAATAGTAGTAAAATACTATAAATTACTACAATATTCTATTATATATTATATGTAGTTAATATATTTCAATATAAGTATATATGTTAGTATAATATTCAAAAGTACTTTCACTATACTACTTAATATATAAGAGAAGGTATAGTATAAATATAATATCTAGATTTTAATAAAGTAATATACTACTATTATAGTAGATATAGGTTTAAGATCTCTATATAGAATATTACTACTAATTTTTATTATTATCTAACTTTGAGAATATTTATAATATTATAGAAACTAGCTATAAGTAAAAGGTATTTAGTTTTAGAATACTAGATTTTAGCTATATATAAGACCAATTTAAACTTTATATAATATATAAAATGTGTAATTTGTATTTAAATACAAAAAACTACAAATATATTATATGTATTTGTATTTGTAATGTATTTCTTTTTCAAAAAATACAAATATAAATACATGTATTTGTATTTTTTGTAATTGTGGAGAAAATACAAATACATGTATTTGTATTTGCTGTATTTGTATTTTTGACATACACTGTTACTAGGTAGGCTTTTGACTTAAGTAATTATCTATATTTATTAAGCTTATATATATAAATCTAGTAGTAACTAAGAATTATTTAACCTCTTACAGTTAGCTTATTAACCTTATTCTATGATCTTAAGATTTAGTAACTTTATAAGTATATTTCCTTAGCCTTCCTGAAATTCTATATTAGTAGGTAAAGATTTTAAGAGCTTACATTCTTCTTAATATAATCTACACACTTTTTTCTACTTATAAGCTGCTAGTAAGATATTAGAAGGAAAGGTAATTTTTACTAATATATACCTTAAACACTTAAGGATTTTATATTATATAATAATAGCTAGAATCTTTCTAAGAATATATAAAACTTCTTTTAGCCTTATTTTAAGCTTTTTAAACTGCTTAAAAGTGGCAGGTATCTTTATAAGTATTTTAGAGGATTCTTGCAAATTTCCTTACTTACCTTATCTAGTAGCCTTTCTACTATAATTCTAAATTATCCACTTTATTAGAATTCTCAGGCTAGGTAAACCTTAAGTATTTACCAGATATAGTAACTAATCTTATATAAGCTTTAAAATTTTTATGTACTTTATATTTCACTAGAAAAGTAGTTTAAAAAGGTATTTATAATATTATTCTTATTATTTTAAAATTCTACTATATCTACCTTCCTACTTTATACTTAGTAATAAATACTTTTTGAAATACTATTATAAAGCTTATAAAGTTTAGAAAGATTAGTAATATAAGCTAGAATTTAAATCTAATCTTAATAGAAGTAAGTTTCTCTTAAGAATTAGGTTTTTCTTAAGAATTTTAAGTATTTAGTTACTTAGTATTTAGAGTAATTAAGGAAAACCCTATAATTTTATCTAATTTCTTATTAGTATCTCACCTTATAGCTATACCTTTTAATTACTTTATAAGCTTGGTAATTCTCTTTTAGATCTCTTTTAGGTTTATCTAAGAAATTTCCAATATAAACTCCTTTAAATTACTATTAAAAACTCTTTCATATGAAAAGTTATATTTCTTATTATAAAAACTTTCTTTTAAAGAGTATTTTAGATTCTAAAGAGGTTACTTAAAATATAGCTAACTAGAAATCCTAACAATATTCTTAATATAAGCTTCTAGCAGTAATATTACTTAAGTTAAGCTTCTTAAGTTATTATATATATTTAGTATATATATACTCTTAAGTAAAAGAAGTTTAAAGTTACTATATATATATATTTATTCTTCTAGAAGTAATAATAAAATTACTTATATAGTATCTATCAGCCTTAAGAGGCTGAGAATATATAAATATAAATATATATAGTAGCTTTTAGAACTTCAGACTATAAAATAGAAGGAAGAAATATCCTAATTACTATAAATTGTATATACTTTTTAATTACTACTACTATTCTTTCTGCCCCACCATTTTAAGTCTAAATATTTAATATAGAGAGTTTAAACTTAATTTCTTTCTCTTAAATTTCTATCTGAATTACTTTATATTTCCAGATCTTATTATCTATTTTAATTTTCTTAATTAATATCTTATATATAATCTTTAGGAAGTTAAGAAGCTTTCTAATAATACTTAAAAACCTTCCTATTTTCCTTATATAGACATAGAAGTTCTATATTAAGCTTATTACTTACTTTATAAAAATTATAGTAGATATATAATTTTTATAATTTGTTTTAAAATTATAAAAGTTTATTATAACTTTCTTCCCCAGATTAGTGTATTATATTACTTCCTTCTAAGCTTTTTACTTTATTTAATATATCTTACTTTTTTCATATATATTATAATTTACTATAGAGACTGCTTATAAGTTTTCAGTTAATTTAATATCTCTTATAAAGGTCAATAAGTAGTTTATTACCTCAGATTCTAGATATTCTAGCCTTAAATGCTAAAGCTTCCAAAATTCAGCTATTAGCTGCCTTTATAAGAATATAGTATACTTATATAACTTATAAAGCTTAAAAAGTTTATTTTTAGGTAATAGTACTTACTCTATAGATACCTAAAGAAATACCTTTTCAAAAAGATTATACTTAAGTATATATTATCTATTTATAATTTCAAGAAAGTAAAGATAGCTTCTATCTACTATTTAAATATAGTTATTATCTAGATCTTAATTTTATTATAATCTATACTTACGAAACTTCCTAAGTAATACTAAGTTACTTATAAAATTAAAATATAATATAGTATTAAATAAATACAGTTTTATAGGATCTTGAGGGCTTTATACTATTATTTCTATATTACTATAACTTTCTATAGTAATCTTCTAAATACTAGCCTAAAGGTAGTTACCTATTATAACTTCCAAAAGTATTTAAAACTATTTAATATTATTAAAAATATACATTATTAATTCTTAATATAGAATCACGGATTTCACAAAAATATAAAACTTATTTAAGATTATTAAGGCTGCAGTAGTTACTTTATAAAAGTAACTATATCGTTAGAATTTTAAAATTAAGTTTTTAACTATTCTTATATATTTTATAAAATCTCTATTATCCTGCATTCTTCTATTAAGATACTTCTGGAAACTTAAGCTAAACTTTCAGATATAAAATGTAATTTCCTTATTAATATAAAAGTATCTTAAGAGAAAATATTATAATTAATATATTTTATAATTATAATTTCCATTTAGCTTAGAATTCCTATTATTATCAGACTCTTATTTATAATACTTACCAATCTATTAACTAGAAGCTTCTCTATCTTATTAAACCTAACCTCTACCTTAGCTTCTTAATATAGCAGGAAATCTCCCTGAAGCTACTTTATTATTATTAGAAGTAACTATAAAGTTAAAGACCCCTCTTATAAATCCACTTTAAGTTAAAGTAATTTCTAATTTCAGAAGAAAAAGCTAAATATAACTTATAATTTCAGCTACTATTAAAATACTATTATAGACTTTAGGGGAAACTGAAATTAAGTATAAGAAAGTCTATAATTTAATATACCTGCCTCTAAGTTCTCTAGTATATTCTGGAAATTGAATTAAGAACTTATAAGAGTTTAATACTTTTATATTAAGATATTTATAAATTATTTTCTTCTAATAAGTAATTTATACCTTTATATTACTTCTTAAGTCTAACTTCTTTCTTATAAGCTTAGTAAAAATTACTATATATCTTATTATTACTTCTATCTATCTCTTAATCCTACTATAATCTATATAGCTTTTAAACTTAAATAACTAGATATTAAGATCTTCTATAGTATTATAAGAATATTTTAAGGAAATTAGAAGAGATAGTATTTTTAATATACTCTTATATTATCTATATTCCCTTTATTCTCTTATAATATATTTCTGCCTGAAAGGTATATTTAGAGTATATTTTCTTATATAAAATTATATTTTTAGTTAAAAGATATTTAAAAGCTATAGCCTGCAAGATATTACTTTCTATATCCAGAATTATTATATAATCTTCTATTCTAGGAATTATAGTTTAATATAGACTTAAAATATATAAAAAGTATCTAGACCTAAATATGTAATTAGAAATCTCTAGAATTACTAATTTAGTAGTAAGCTATTTATATTTAGTATTTAAGATACTTAAAACTACTTTATTATAGATTCAGAATTTATAAAATTCCAAAGGCTATATTAATAATATAGGTATTTAATTTAGTTAATCTAGAGAATCTAGTTCTTAGGGTTACTTAGAATAATCTTTCCAGTAAAGGTAAATATTACTTCTTAGGTTCTTAAGAGGTTTCAAATAGTTATAAAATAGCTAGTATAGTATATAAGATTCTTTATTATTAAATTAATTATATTATTCTTCTCTTAACTAAAAATAATATATAAGACTATAGATATACTATATACCTCTTGGAAGTATATAAATATACTTCCGCGAGGTATATACTAGAGGTATGTCTCTCTCAATCTGACAGTTATTAGCTGCAACGCTACGCCCCTATAGGGCTAGCCCTTCACAAATAGTTATATTAGTAAAGATGTTATTAAAGTTCTTAATAATTTGAAGTATAATTTTATAATAGTGAATATTAAGTAAAATAAGTTAGTAATACTTATTATAGCAATTAAGAAAGAAAGAATATACCTCTTACCTATTGTTAATAACAGCTTGATCTTAATAAGGTTTAGATAGATTTGTTTATTTACCTAAGTAAGTAGAAGAGGGATATTATAATGAATAATCTCTATACATTTAGTAAGGTAATATACCTTATGATAAAAAAAGTTACTTTTATCTTAAGTAAATAAAATATCTATATAGTAGTAAACCTTAATAACCTATAATAAATAGATATAAATAAGATATTAGTATATTATCTTAAGTATAGAATAAACCTTTATCTTAACTTTAGCGAAACTAAAAGGTTTAGTAATAGAAATAGTAATATTATTAGAAATATTAATAATATAGATATCATTTGCCTATTAAACCTTAGTAAGACTTTAACGTAACTATATATCAATAGGGTTTATAATATTAAAATTATATTTAATATTACTTCTTTAAAAGCTACCTAAATTGAGAAGGTTAGGTATACGAAGAGGGATATATTTAACTTTCTTAATAGTTTAATTGATAGGTTTAGAGGAATTTATGGAATTCTCTATCTGAACAAAAGATAGTATCTATACTCTCTAGTTAAATGGATATACTATTAGTAGTAATAAAAAGTAAAAGGTTATTATAAATATAATATAATATAAATAAAGTAAGGTTATTAAAGATAAAGTTAAAGTAATCTAAATTAACTATAATATTAGAGCTTATAATAACTTTATTATTGATTATAATATATTCAGCCTTAAGTATTATCAGTAGTTTTCAAATAGTAGAATTAGTAATAGCTAATTTACTAATGATATCTGTAGCTTCCTTAATAAAGATTAATAAAGTTAACATAGAGGTTAATATATTAATATAATTCTTACTATACAAATATTCTGCAGTATAAGCTAAAAATTACTTATAATACCTATAATCTATAGAAATAAGATTAGGGTAGATAACTTAATATTTTAAAGCTAGGTAACTTCTCTTATAGTAAGGATATTTACTATTCTTCTTTTTAGTAGAAATATTACCTAATATATTATTACCGCTAGTAGTTATAATCTTTCTATATAAGGTAAGATCTATCTTTTACTTTTTACTTTAAGTAAGAATATAGTTAGTTTTAATACTTTTAGCTTATTTAGGCTTCTTATTATTATTAGTATAATATTTATATATATTTAGTAACCTTGTCTTAAAGTAGTTAAGATATATAACGATTTAGAAACAATTATCATTCTAGCTATAAAGGCTTATAATATAGACTTAAAGATATTATATATACTTTAGTATATTATAAAGTGTTTTATAATCTTGAGTACTACCTTTAAAGAATTCCTTAATAAGAGTATTAATAGTATCTTCTGAAACCTTAGAAATATACTTTTTAAGTGCCTTTATTAAATTAGGTAGATTTCTATTATCTATTTACCCGGTATTAAGTAACTTACTAATGAAGGTATTATATAATGAAATAAGTAAGTTATATATTATATTATCGTTGTTTTTCTATACTGTATATACTGGTATATTAGTAATACGCTTAGCTATATTAGAATTAATATACCTTTTTACTTAGTTTACTTAAAGTATTATATTAATTAGTATATACTATAAGGATTATTTAGACTTACCTTTTAGCTTTAGCATAAATAATATAACCGTTTCATAATATAAATAGTTAGCTATTATGAGGATTGGGGGGGTTGCGGTGTTAAGAGTTATATAATTAAGGTAGTTTTCATTTATTTAAAATATTAATTAGTAATTAGTTAGTTAGATAGAGATATTGAAAGAGAAAGAAATACTATTTATTAATAAGTATATAAATAAAGTAGTTATAGTTACTAATATTTAAATCGATTAAATTACTTAAGATACTTAAATCATATATAATCTAAAAATATAAGATTATAAGAGGAAGAATTTCATAGTTTAATTTCTATTATAATTATTAGTAAATATATTACCTTCTTTTGAAAGGCTGGATTAATGCTTATTTAACTGGAAGGTGACGTAAAATACTATTTATTTAAAACTAAGAAATAAAAGAGAAGCTTTTATAAATATCTGGAAAAATCTATATATAATATTATATAGAGTCTACTAAAAGTTTATAAAATAAAGAAGTTAACTTTAGATATCTAAATATAACCTTAGCTAAATATTTAGATATAGTTTATAATATTACCTTCCTCCTTCTTAGTTACTATTTAACTAGAGGCTATAAATTAAGTTACTATTATTCTCTATAATAAATCTATATCTCTTCTTATATTATTTTAATACTACTATATTCTCTATAATATTAACTAACGTTTATATTAAGTTTATATATTCTTTCTACTTAATAAAGTCTTTTTAGAAATATTATCTTTCTATTAAATATATTTTTCTAGTAATTAGTGGTTATATTGAAGGTCTCTGATCTGTTACTAAATCACATACCTCTCGGGGTCCCATTTAGGTAAGTGCACCCGACAGTCGGCTCTTGCCTCATAAACCCTGTAGATAAGCCGGAGCTGAGGAACCGTTTAAACGGAGGAAACCTCAGGCGGCAAGCGCGGTTGGTTAATACGATGGCTGACAAATACGGAAGGTACGTTTATTATAAAGGGAAGGAAGGTACAGGCCCACATCCGTCGCAGTTACTCTTTAAGGATCGCTATGGAGGTCACATGACATATGCTGCCAGCTGGTACACCTGTCGCCAGCCGTTAACAGTTGCCAGCTGTTAACGGTCGCCAGCTGTTAATAGTTGCTATCTGTTAATAGCTATTAGCAGGTGCCGCTAGCTGGTAGCAGTTGCCACGCTTGGTTTCACAACTGGAAGGTACGCTATGACCCCCCAGTCGTGGTTGCCCGTCGCAGGATTCGAACCTACTGCTCTTGCCAAAACGGAAAGAGCCAGCCAGACGTTAAACCACTACGTCAAATAGGTATATTTTTCTAGTAAAAATATTCTTTATTAGCTATTTAGCTTTCCTATGATTAATTATTAGTAAAAATAACTAATTATTAGTAACTATTTATTTAGATAGAAGCTTAATAGTAACTTTCTGGAGGATATTTATATAGAATTATAGGTAAATAAATCTTACTACATTTAGCTTAATAATATATAACGATAGAATCTTTATAAATTATATACTTATAATATAACTAAATTAGCTTCTAACTTAACTTTAGTAACTTATAGTTAGAAATATTTAACTATATCTTATTACTAATTTAGTATTTATTTATAGAAAATAAGGTTTTATTTACCTAAGTTTCTAACTTTTATTAAATAGCTGCCACTTTAGTATAAATATATATTATTACTAAGTATATTCTTTTAATTAAACCCGTTTGATATAGTAGTTTAACGTCTGGCTGACTCTTATTATTTTGGTAAGTGCAGTAGGTTTAAATTCTATAATAGCTAACTATAACTAGTAGTTATAATATACCTTCTAGTTATAAAATTAAGTATAGTAACTACTACTAGCTGGAAGTATTTACTAGTAGTAGTTAATAGCTGGTAACTATTAATAGCTAGTAATAAATATAACCAGCTGGTAATAGATATTATATAACTTCTATAATAATTGTCAAAAAGTAACTATAATAAGTAAACTTATATCTTTTCTTTATAATATATACTTTTCTATTTATTAGTTATTATATTAACTAACTATACTTACCGCCTAAGGTTTCCTTTATTTAAATAGTTCCTTAACTTTAGCTTATCTATAGAGTTTATAAGGTAAAAACTAACTGTTAGATACAACTACCTAAATAGAACCCCAAGAGGTATATAATTTAAATAGTTAGAAACCTTCAATAGAACCACTAATAATTCTTTTAATTAGCTAGTAGATAGTATTTTCACTACTACTAAGTATAAATATTAGCCTTTTAGCTACTAAAATAAAATTAATATAATAATTATAATTTATAAACAAAAATATAGTTTTATAACATTATACTACTGGTTATAGAAAGTCAGGTATATAATAAATAATAGGTTACTTTAGCTATTTTATAATTAGTATTTAAATATTCTTAAAATTATCTAAATCTTCTAATTATATTACCTTATAATTCTATTAGTTTACAGATAGTAACTAATACTTAATTAATATATAATATCTACTAATCTGTAAAACTTCTTCCAAAAGTAACTTTCCTAGTTAGATTCTCTATTATTTATAATAAAATATAGTATCTTATAAAATCTATAATAGTAACTTAGAAACTACCGGATATATATTTCCACCTCTATTATACTTATCTTCTGTAGTATAGAAATCTTACCTAGTTAATTTATTATAACCTAGAGGTAATAGCTACCTTATTATTTTATAGGCGGTAAGTTAATAATAGAATCTATTTATAAATTAGAATATAACTAGTTAGATATTAGTAAAAACTTTAGAAAGTGTTTCTTAATTTATCTCTAGATATAAATATCTTTATATATATATTATAGTTATATATAAATCAATAGATACTCTATAAGCATTTGAAGTAGAAGAACTAATTACTTATAATCTCTAATATATTATTATACTTTAGGTAACTTATAGGGAAGAAGTTATATAATTTCTATATTAGTTCAATTTTAAGTTTATTAAGAAAACTATTTTTATTTGTACTATTTAGTATCTAAAGTCTCTTTCTAAACGTAAATTACCTTAGTATATTAATAATATATCTAGCAATCTGGATCTTAATATATGAATCAGGGGGAAAATTATATTTTCCCTACTAAATTACTATAAAGATTTATTAATATAAGTAGTTTCTCTTAGTAATATAGTTTATATTTCTTATTAATTTAGTTTTTCTTTAAAAACCTATATATTAATAATATCTATATATTAATTATACTTAAGGTTTTATAGAGATAGTAATATCTGGAATAAGTTATATTACCTATTTTTATTATTTCTTATTTTTCTGTGTTTTAGGAATATTCTATTTTCTTCTAAAGAAAGTATTAGAAGTTACTATTTAAATACCTAACTAACACTAAAGGTGAAAGTTATATTAAGATAATTTCTCTATCTATTTACTTTATCTTTCTGTAAGTTATTATTTCTTTATAAAATACTTAAGAGTTTTATAATTAGTAAGAATCTTAAATTTTCTAATATTTTATAGTTTTATTCTTCTAAGTTAATATATTTTTTAGAATAAATTTAAAATAGTTAATTTCTATTATTATTAGAATATTAAGATTTAATATTTTGTTAGGTTAGGTTTATATTAAGTGATAAGATCTCTAAATAGGTAGATATTATATTATATAACTATTTGAACTTATTTTTCTTCTTATTTAGCTGCTACTTTATATTAGTATTTAAGTTTTACTACTTAGAATAATTATTATTCTGGATGTTAATATTCTCTTATAGGGAATTTAATAGGCTCTTAGTATCCCCCCTCTCTATTATAGCTTAATATAATTCCCCCTCTGAGAGGTTCTATCTTTAGAACCTAACTATTAAGGTTTAGTATAGAGAAGTAGTATTTTATTCTCCCTCTAGTACTTCTTATTAGTTAGGATCTAGAAGTTTATTCTAAGCTCTATATTTTAGTTTCCTAATATTAGGTTTTAGCTAATATTAGTCTCCTAAGATATATTCTAATTATAGTTATATTTTAGTTAATTTAATATTCCCTCTAGGGTAATCTATCTTCCTTAGCTATAAGGATATTAGAAAAGTTTCTTCCTTACTTTTAGCTATAGGGATTTTATATTTATTATATTTATAGTCTCTCCTCTCTTTAGAGATATTCTTCTAAATATCTTTTAGTAATTATTAGTAGGTTTTCTGTTTTTTTCTATTTTATAGGATATTATTTTCAGTATCTAGATTTAGATATTATTTACTTTATAGTTCTCTCAGCTTTAGAGAACTATATTATCTTCTATATTGTTTCTATTATCCTCCCCTAGTAACTTCTAGGTAACCTCTTTATTATTAAATTATACACTCTCTACCTTAGTGAAACTCTTAACTACTTATAGCTAAGTAAAAACTATTTTTATTATTTAATTTCTTAATCTTACAGATATAACTACTATTTTCTTTCGTTAATAACTTTATTTTCAGAATATTAATAATAATAATAATAATATAATATCTACCTCTACTACTGCTAGTATTCTACCTCTACTTCTTCCTCTTACTCTAAAGAAGGGAGCGACTAAATTTTCTTATACTACTTATAAGTAGCTACCTACTGACAGCTTTAATAATAATAATAACTCTAATTTTATATATTCTATCTCCTATTACTACTGCCTCTATCTCTTAACTAGCTGGAATTTCTAGAGCTTTATTCTAATATTCTACCTCTACTATAAGATTATTAGTAGGTTTCTATAGTTTCTCTATCCTTATTATTCTAATTATCTTAGATACTAATAATAAATATTTTTATTATATTATTATATATAGTAAGGAGTATATTCTAATATATTTCTATCTTCCCTCTTATAAGCTACTTTTACAGCTGAGAATTTCTTTCTAATATTTCTCAGGCTACTTATATTATTACTTTCTCTACCCTAGTTTTCTACTATCTTTTTGATAATTTTTTATTAGAATTTAACTTTCTCACTACTACTTATAAAACTAAGGTAACTTTTTATATTTCTAACTCCTAATACCTCCTTACTAACTAATTCTATAGGAGAAACTTACTAAGATACAGACTATAACTAAGAAAACCTTTTAGGTTAAAATCTCCTATACTAATAAGTTTAATATTAAATATAAAGCTAAAGATAAGGAGGCTAAGTAACTAACCTATAAATATTAAATTATAGCTACTAAAATTATAGCTTCTACTACTTTATAGTAAAACTACTTTTTAGAGTGAAACCTCTAAGTTACTACTACTTTTTACCTAATATAGAAAATATAGACCTATATTATTAAAATTTAGACTGCTACCCTTACAGACTTCCAGACTACTTTTTTAGAGTGGTTTTTAACTTATTTTTATATTATTAGTATTTTTTTCCTCTCTCAGTATCCCTCTAGTAATTTTCTCTCTCTTAATATTTTTATTATAATAGATTAGTAATTTTAATTTTTATTTACTCTCTCCTGAGAATTCTAATAAGAAAGATAATAATAATAGTAATAATATTAATAAAAATAATAATAATAAAGTTACTTAATCTAGTTCCCCCCCACTCCCCCCTTAATATTCTGTATTTATATTCCCTTTAGGGTTTAGTTACTACTTTTAAGCTTATTTTATTTTTTTCTGGCTTTTGGGTTTAATATAAGTTTTCTAGCTTTATCTCACTAATAACTTAATTCTGCTATTTTTCTTATAATCTGTTAGTAATACTCTAGATATCTACTTTATATTCAGATTTTAACTTTTTTAAGATATAATATTAAGGTTCTTATAAGTTTTCCTCTATTTTATATTTTTTCTACTTAACTAAATATTATTAATTCCTTTGAGGTTTTTTATGATTTGTAATATAGTTAATTTTATATATATTATCTCTTAGATTTTTAATAGGAATTATTTGAAACTTTAGTGGTTCTCCTCTGTATTTTTCTAACTAGAATGGGGAGAAGATATTATAAATTTAATATTTTCTTTTAAGGTTAAGTTTAAATACTTATTTCCTATTAACTATCTATATTACTCTAAATAACCTTAGGTATTTATTAGATAGCTTCTTAGTTAGTTACTTTTACTTCATATTTTTAGTAGATAGTAATATATAATTATTAACCTTAAGGTCTAACTACTTCCTTCTTTTATTATATTACTTTATATATTCCTTATTTACTTCCTCTAGTAAGGCTCTAAGCTATTTATAATATAACTAAAAGTATCTTATTTTCTTTTCTATTATTAGGATAGCTTTAAGTTTAACTTCTTTTAGGATATTATTATGAGATTCTATTAGTAAATAGCTTATTAAGGTATCTGTTAGTATTACTCTAGTAGTGTTATAAATAGAGATATTATAGATAAATTTAGTTATAGGTAACTACTTTACTTAGTTATCCTAGTTGAAATTAACTACTACTTTTAGGAAGTATTCTATATTCTAATTTTAATATTCTATTTAATTATCTATTTAGAGGTAGTATACTATATTTAGTTTCTACTTAATAGCTAGTAGGTAGGTAATAAGTACTTAAAATTTACTTATAAATAGTAATTCTTAATTTAATATAATAATCTGAGGGATTCTATATTTTAGGAGAATATTATTTACTAGTAAGGCTGCTAGTTTATCTACTATTAAGGATTCTCTAGTTAGTAAGTAGAGAGTATATTTAGTGAATTAGTTAATAACTACTAGGATATTATTATAGTTTTTCTCTGAGAACCTTATTGATTTAGGTAATTTAGTGATAAAATTTATACTAATATATTACTATAGGTTATTAGATACTAATAAAGATACTAGTATACTATATAGAAGGTAATATCTAGGTTTTAATTTTTAGTATACTATATACTAGAGTATATATTTTATAATATCCTTTCTTATTAACTTCTATTAGTATATCTAGCTTAACTTCTTAAGTATTTTAGTAACTTTTAGGTATCCTCCTAGGAGTTTATTATGAAAGACTGTTAGTAAATTAACTTAAAGTTAGTAATTATTTAGAATAACTAGCTTACTTTAGAATCTTATTTCTCTCTTATTATTAAGGAACTATCTGCTACTTCTTAGTTATAATCTTTCTCCTCCCTTTATAGTAGTTTCTTTCTGTATCTTTCTGATTTTATTTTCTAATATTTCTTTTAGTCTCTTTAGGATAAGATTCTTAGGATTTATTTAAAGTTCTTAGTTCTAGAGGGATATTACTACTATTTAGTCTGGAAACTAACTTAGGAAGTCTTTAAAGAAGGTTATTTTAGTATTCTAAATCTCTCTCTCTATTAGTTAGTAGTTAGGTTATCTAGAGAGACTATTAGCTAGATTTTACTTTCCTAGCTAATAGTTAATAATATAATTAAATAATAATATATTTTATAGGAGTTTTACTTATCTACTGTTAAGCTGGGATTTTGCAGCTAAATATTAATAATTTAAGTAGTTAGTAATAAAAGTAATTTTATATTAAGAGTATAAAAGGTAATATTTTTATATAAATACTATCTTACAGATAGTTAGTAGTTTTGCTTTTAGTATTCTATATCTTAACTTTACTCTTCTTAATTTCTATAAGAAATATACTAATAGTTATTACTTACCTTCTTCTAGCTAGGTTACTACTACCTCTATAGTAAAATCTGAAGTGTCTATCTTTATCTAGATTAGTAAGGTTAGGTTAAAATAATATAAGATAGAGATCTTAGTGAATTTTTCTCTTAGGTTCTTAAAAGCCTCTATTACTCTAGAGGTTATTATATTTTCCTTTTTTACCTACTTAGTTAGTTAATTAGTAAGTTTAGTATTTACTATAAAGTAATTCTGAATAAATCTCCTATAGAATTTTATAAATCCTAAAAAATTTAGATCTCTCTGATACTAGTGGATACTAATTATTCTTTAATAGCTACTACTTTCTCCTCCTCTATAGTAATACTATTAGGAGAGATTATAAAACTTAGAAATTCGATAGTTTATATATAAAATTCACACTTCTCTAGATTAGTATAGAGCTTTATAGTAGATAATTAGCTAAATACTTTCTTTACTACTTCTATATACTTCTTTTTTATTTTTATAAAAATCAGAATATTATCTAGGTAAATAATATAGATAATATCTCCAAGGTTTATTAGGATATTATTAATATATACTTAAAAAGTTACTAGGATATTAATAAATTTAAATAGTATAATTTAATATTTAAAATATCTATATTATATTCTGAATACTATCTTCTACTTATCTTCCTCCTATATATATACTTAGTAGTATATATCTTTTAGATCTAACTTAGTAAACTATAAAGTTTCTCCTAGTTAGTTTAAGATCTTACTAATAAGAGGTAGAGATATTTAGTTCTTAATAGTAATATTATTAAGTTCTCTATAGTCTATATATAGTTTTAGCTTACTTCCTTTCTTTAGGATAAATAGAATGAATATCCCTACTGGGTTTTAAGATATTCTAAAAAAAATTTTTTAGTATTAATATTAAATATTATTATAATTCTTTTAGTTTTTTCTCTATAAGAGGGTAAATAGGATTTTATAGGAACTTCTTATTCTCTTTTAGCTTTATTATATATATATAAGTATCCTCTTCTGTTAGTATATTTACTTTCTTTATATTAAAAATATAAACTTACTCTTAGTATTCTAGTGGTAACTAAGTGTTTCTATCTTTCTCCTTATTTATATCTCTCTTAGGTTACTACTATATAGTTTACTACTCTCCCTCTATTAATACTAATAAAGCTAAGATCACTAATATATACTTAGATTACCTCTTAGCTTTATTAATTACTTTAGCTTTATATATTAGTTTAATATTACTAATAACTAAGTGATAAGTCTAACTTAGAATCCTCTACTCTAGGTTTAGCTTTATCTCTCTATTTTAGGAGATCTCTAGGATAATATTATATTTACTAGCTTTACTTACTTAGAATATGTGAGACTTTATTCTTATTATACCGAGGTTATCTATAATCTTTATAACTATAGTATATATTCTGTATTTAGATACTACTTCCCCCTAGAGATTTAATATCTCTAGCCTTCTACTAACCTCTATAGGTTTAGTGTTATATAATATATTTTAACTTAGGATATTCTTATTAGTTTCTAGGTTAATAAATACTTTCTCTTTCCTCTAACTCTTCCCTGTATAGATTAATATTTTAGCTTTAAAGTGTTAGTAGAGCTCCGGATCTTATAGGATTTAAATACTATTAATCTTAGTTACTACTAAATAATAGAGCTTTCCTATATATTTAGGTTCCTTATATATATAGTATATATCTTCTTTATATTAGTAAGATATATAATCTATCTTACTATAGTTATAGTATTTTGGAGGCTCCCTAGGGGCTGTAGTTCTGGCCTGTGGGGTGCCTTCTTACTTAATTTTAGGTGATATAGCTATAGTAGTAGATTACTTTCTGGATTAGTTCTTACTACTTATCTCTCTAGTAGGGATTACTATTAGTATTATTAGTAGTCTATAGCTTCTCTACTCTAGTATCCTATAGGTAGGATTTACTAGGATTAACTTACTTATAGATTATTTAATAGTTTCTACCTATTTAGCATTATAGTTTAGTTCCTAGTGAGTTACTAGGAGGCTCCTAATTATAATTACTTTCTTTAACTCTAGTAGTAAGTAGTTAATAATATTAATAATATAGAGTTTTTCTAGCTAGATGTCTGGATATTTAATTTTAATAATTTTATAAGTATTAATAAACTATTAGTAAGTTTAGCTAACTTTCTACTATATAATATCTAACTAGGTAGATATAGTAATAGCTTTAGTGTTAGTATTATCTATACTTAACTTAAGCTACTTCTCTATAGCTAACTAGGTAACTTACTTAATATTATTACTATATATAATAGAGATTTACTTAATTTAGTGGTAGGAAGTAATACTCTTAAGGTATAAGTCTGTATACTAGATTTTATCTTTATCTACTGTAAAGTTATCTTTCACTATAGTAAACTATCCTCTAAGTTTAAATAGGAAGTTATTAAAATTAGACTAACTACTTTTCTTATAATAAATAAAGATAAGCTATTTCACTAAGAGGTTTCTTTTCTGCTTCTTAGGCTCTAGATTAGGAATAGTAAGATCTTTAGTAATTCCCTCTTCTATATTTTCTCCTCTTCTTAAAGTTATTAGTTTCTCTAATTTCTATTTCTTTCTTAATTTTATTATTTCTTCCTTAATTAATTAATTAAGTTTTATTTTAGAAAAGTTACTATTATTCTGGGGGGGCTGCTGCTCCTTAGGGTTATTAGTGCTACTATTAGTTACTATAGGGGTTAGTTCTCTATCTATATCTAACTCTCCTAAGTTATTAATAGTATATTATATTTAGGTAATTTATATATATAATACTATTATAATCTTACTGGTTAGTATACCTAAAAGTAGGTAGAAGTTTAAATATATCAGGCTGGGTTTATACTAAATAATAAGATCTCTAAATAGGTAGGTGTTATATTATATAACTATTTGAACTTATCTTTCTCCTCACTTAGCTGCTACTCTATACTAATATTTAAGCCTCGCCGCCCAGAATAACTATTATTCTAGACGCTGGTATTCTCTTATGGGGGATCTAATAGGCCCCCAGTGTTCCCTCTCTCTACTGTAGCCTGATATATCTATAGAAATAACTTTATAGTAAAAATATATTTTAATATAGGAAAACCCTCTTTCTAGTTTAGTTTTCAGTTAAAGGAAATAAACTTCTAAGTTAGATAATTTAGAAACTTTATAATAATATTATATTATAATATAAAAACTTTATAGTAATTTATAAACCTTAAGGAAACTATATATATTTTTAGTACGGTAAGGAGAAGTTAATTAGTAATAACCTCTAAGCTTTCTAAATTATAAAAAGAATTCTTTCTAGTTAATATAATAAATTTTATATACTTTACTATAATAATAAAGAATTCATATTTCTTGGAATTTATTTTTAAGTTTATATTAGTAAGGTAGCTAAATATCTGGTGAATATTCTCCTTATATTTCTTTTAAAAATGACTAATATAAGTAAGAATATTATTCATATATATTATATTAAATTTATCTATAAATTATTATAGGTAGCTACTAATATTTTATTGAAATATAGTAGGAATATTAGTAAGTCTAAAGAAGTATATTATTTATTTAAAGAAATTATAATATATCTAAGAAGCTAGTTTACTTTAATTTACTTTATTAATTCTAAGTTTATTAAAGATAGTAATAATATTAAATTTAGTATATTAGTAAGTTATAATAATCTTCTGGAGGATCTTGAATTTAAGAAGAAGAGGGTAATAGTTTTATTTTATAATATCTTAGGAACTTTATAATCTATATAGAAATATCTTTCTCTATTTAGCTTTCTTATAAAGAGAATTAGGATATTAGTAGAGAAGTCATTTATTTTAATATATTCTTTATTAACTAAGTTTCTTAAGATATTATTTAATATTAGAAGCTTTTTTTATAATATATTATAAAGGAGTTCCTATAGAAAGTTAAATTTCTATTCCTTACTATTAGAAATACGTAGAATATAATAATTTATCTTTACTTAACCAGAAAATAGTAAATATACCAAATTAAGGTAGAAAGAATCCAGAAATTCGTTTAAATAATGTATAGAAATATACTTTCTTAGATTTACCTTTATCTTTAACGTTAATGTTTTCTTAATATCCACTAAATTAATAAATTTAACCTAGTATAAATTTAATTTCTTACCAGTTTATTATATAGTATACTAACAAATAAATACACATTAATTAATATTAAGTAGGTAGGCTAACTGGATCTTCTTAAGTTTTATTAACTTATTTCAATATTTTAGGTAGACTATTATATTACTGTTTCCGTAAGCTATTTAGTAGATTCTCATATTATAGATAATATAATTATTCTCTATTTATAGCTTCCTAAAATATAGAAGTAACTAGAAACCCTTTATAATATAAATATAGACTTTCTTTAAATAGTTACGAACTTTTAAAGTTAGAATAGTTACCTTCCAGATATTACTAAGTAATAGTTTAGTAATATATTTCCTTATTTACCTTTTTAACGTATTAACTAGTGGAAGATAAAGTTTCTTTAGAAGAAAGATATTAATAATAATGTAAATATTATAGTTTATACTAATAAGTATATTAAGAAAGTAATTTATATTAACTCTAATCTCAATAGTAGCTAACTACTAGTTACTCAATTACTTTTCTTTCTATTATTATCCCTATTTTATTACTTTTACCTCTGTTAACTTTAGAATCTAACTTTACTTTAAAGTAACTTTTTTCTAAATTCTTACTATTATTAGGTGGGAAAATATTATTTCCCTAGTTATCTTTAATGTAATTTAAAGTAGTTATAATCTTTTCAACCTTTATACTAACCTTCTTATTATTGTATATTATATAGTTTCTATAAATATAGTCTTTTCTGCTATACTTATAATATTACTAGGTATTTTAGTAGTTTTTAGAATATTTCTTAAATGTAGAAAAAGAACTACTAAAGCTTTCATATTATTATTATTTCTTACCTATTTTAGTTATTATAATATTACCTTCTATATTATAAATAGTAGATTTTCAATAGGATAGCTAATAGTAAACTGATATTCTGTTTATATAATTAAGCTTCCAAGCTATATTCTAAATTTTAAATAATAAGAACTTATACTTTATAGAAATATTAACTATAATAAGTAGTTTCTTAAGATAGAAAAATAAAGTAA
This sequence comes from Colletotrichum lindemuthianum, assembly GCA_001693025.2. NCBI lineage: Eukaryota > Fungi > Ascomycota > Sordariomycetes > Glomerellales > Glomerellaceae > Colletotrichum > Colletotrichum lindemuthianum. The sequence continues at coordinate 12,797 of MASP02000092.1, read as the reverse complement.
TATGTAGTAGGAAAGTCTAAACTATATTTAGTTGAATATACTCTTTAATATTAGGTAGAATTCTCTTAAATTAAGGTAGAATAATAATTAGATATTTATTATCTTTCTGTTAGAACTTTTATAACTAGCTAATAATATAAAGCTGATAATTTAAATTTAGGTAAACTCTATTAAGATAACTTATAAAATTCTCTAGATTATAGAGGTTTTCTAATCTTTCAGCTATATAAAAAGTTTTAATTATTTATAAGAAGCTAAAGTTTAAATAAAAGTAAATTTAATATTAGTATTTCTATTTACTATTAAAGAAATAATAATTAATTTTAAGTTTAGTTTTTATTTATTAAAGTTATATTTTATATTTCCTTTACTTATCTAAAAGTTTTAGAGATAGAAAAAAAGTTTTTCTTAATAATTAGCTAATAGTAGAAATATAATAATATTGATAATCCTGAAAGTTAGTATTCTAATAAATATGTTGGTTTGATTGGTATGGCTAACTGGCTACCTTGTGGGCTACCTTGTGGCCTACTATACTATGGCTGTGTTGGGTAGATAGTTGGGCTGTATGGCCCGTGCGGGCTATATGGGCCCCTAGATCTACGTGCGTAGGCTATAGCCTACGTATATATGAATATTAATACTTTTAACCCTATTAGTATACTGTATGTAATAATATATATAATATGCTTTCCCCTAGTGAAACTAATACTAATTAGTAGTTAACTTTATAGTAGCCTCAAGCTACTATATATTAAAGTTATAGCTATTTTGCTATTACTTATTTTATTCTCAATATCCTATATTAGGTTAATAAGGATTAAGTATTCTACTTTACTTTTATAATCTTATATATTCTATTTATTTTAGTAAATTAATTATTAGAGTTTAGATTATATAATATATATAAATTATACTCCAAATTAGTTAAACTTTAATATTAGAAAATTTAATGAATAGATTATATAGTAGCCTATATATTACTAACTTCTATTTATTTATTATATATAAGATTAACCTTTCTGAAAATAAACTTTATTTTAATAGATATATCTAGAGGTTCCCCACTTTCAGTGAAATTAGAACTTCCTATCTTTATTACTATTTCTACTAATATTAGTGTTATTTTTAAATATTATTCTGAATTCCCTATTCTTCTGTAATATATTAAGTGTTAAATTCTCTTAACTTATTTATTAGTCTTCTATATTAATTTAACAGATTATAAGTCTAGCTTATATATTCTTATTACTTTCTTATCTATTAATCTTTTTTTTCTATTAATATTAATATCTATATCTTTACTAATACTTATTCAGATTATACTAAAGATTATACTAACTAACCTTAAGTCTCCCTTTATCTATCTATCTCTGAAAAACCTCTCTTAACTATCTCTATAAAACTTTATAGTTTATTCTTTTTTTAACTTTAGCTAATAACTAACTGAATCTTTATATTAATTAATTAGTTTAATACTAGATAAATATATAAGAAAATTATACTAGTTAAGGTAGTAAGCTTACTACTAGATTAGGGAAAGAGATAGTTAAGTAGTAGAAGCTAAGATCTTTCATACTTAGGTTTACTAAGATCTTCTATAAACTAACTTTCTAGGTTTACTAAAACATTCTGTAAACTAGAATACTATAGGTCTACTAAGATCTTTATAAATTAGAAATTCTTTTTAATCCACTAAGATTATTATAAACTAGATTATATAGTCTGTCAGACTGTTAATAAAAAATAGTCTCTTATAAAATTTAAACTCTAGATCTCTACTAGTTATAATTATTATATTAATCTTTCAGATTAACTATTAGGCTATTTATCTGTTAACCTTACTAATTAATAATATTCTACTGAAATTAGTCTATAAGTATCTTAATTCTATACTAGAATCTAGATTAATTTTTAATTAAATAACTACTTTATATATTTAAGTTATTTTTGAAGATTATAAGAGACTCTAAATTTTACTTTTTCCCTAAGTTAAAAGGAACTCAGAATTATAGTATTTAGTCTATCTGAATGAAGGTTTTCCTGACTAGTAAAGATTTATTTATAAATTTAACTAAACTTATTAATAAAAATAATTCTAATAAATATTATAAAGCTCTCAGTTATATATAGTTAAACTATAAAGATAGCTTATTAAGAGTTATTAAAAATAATACTAATATATATAATATATTTAATTATTTAAAAAAAACTTTATAAGCTTACTGGTTTTTCTAATAAGTTTCTTACTTATAAAGAACTTTTTAATACTACTTTTAGTAATTTTGAGATTACAAAAGAATATCTTAATAAAATAAAAAAGCTTATTAATTATAGTTATATTAAAGGTTTCTGACTATTTAAATCACATGCCTCTCGGGGTCCCATTTAGGAAGTCGCACCCGACAGTCGGCTCTTGCCTCATAAACCCTATAGATAAGCCGGAGCTGAGGAACTGTTTAAACGGAGGAAACCTCAGGCGGCAAGCGCAGTTGGTTAACACGATAGCTGACAAATGCGGAAGGTACGTCACACAAAGGGAAGGTACAGGCCTACATCCATCGCAGTTACTTCTTTTTAAAGGATCGCAATCGGTTGTCACGTGACGTCTGCTGCCAGCTGGTCGCAATTGTCGCCAGCCGTCAACGGTCGCCAGCTGTTCACAGCTGGTGGCAGGAGCTGACAGCTGGTGGCAGTTGCCACGCTTGGTTTCACAACTGGAAGGTACGCTATGACCCCCCAGTCGTGGTTACCCGTTGCAGGATTCGAACCTACTGCTCTTGCCAAAACGACAAGAACCAGCCAGACGTTAAACTACTACGTCAAACGGGAAGAAAGCTTATTAATAACTTATTCTATATTAAGGTTAAACTACTAAATTAAGTAATTATTATCTATATTCTGAATAGTCTAGATAAGAGTTATAAGGGTTTTATTATTACTATTACCTTAAGTTTTAAATTTAATAAGAATTCTTATAAGTTAGATTCTTTATTCTCTAATTTATTAAATAAATTTAAAAGAAAAATATATATTTCTTTAGTTAATTCTATAATTAAGAAGGATTTTAAGAATAAGGTTACTAAGTAGTCTTCTAATAAGGTGAGAAAACTTTAGAAGAAATAGAAGAGTATCTTCTGTAATTACTATAAAAAAACTAACTACACTAAAGAGAATTATTTTGATTTTTATTCTGAAAAAGCCTCTAGCTGGATAAAAGTTTTAAGAAATAAAGATTCTTTTTTCTCCACTTTTATTAATAAGAAAAAAAAGAAAGAGAAAAAGGATAAAAATAATAATAATTCTAAAAGAGTGAATATTCTTTTAATAGATAAAAATAATATTAAAGAGATTTCTAGTTCTATAACCGAAGATCTTATATAACTTAATTTAACTATTATTAAAGAAGATAAGGAAGAAATTAAAGAGGAAATTAAGTTTGAAAATGTAATTCTTACCTAACCTCTTTTAAAATCTTATACTAATGAGATTTTAGGTTCTTTAATTTCTGAAATTTAAAAAACTGGAAGTTTTAATATTAAAAATAAGATTAATATTATTTCTTTCTTTATTAATACTGATACTACTATTTATATAGTTAAAAATCACTCTCTTTTAGTTAATAAAATAAAAGTTATCAAACCTATTAAGTGGGGTAATATAACAGAAATTATTTTAACTTTAAAAGGTTATTTAAAAATTACTTTAAATAATATTAAATATCTTTTAAAGAATATTTATTATATACTATAATTAGGTATTTATTTATTAAGTTAATCTAGACTTAATACTATAGGAATCTTATCTATCTTCTTTAATAAACTAATATTATTTAATATAAAGAGAGATAAGTTATTACTTATAGAAACTAAAGTTAATAACTTTCATAAGTTTTAACTTCCTATTAGTAAAGATTTAATTCTTAATATTATTATTAATAATAATAATATTAATAATTTGAAACTCTAGTATAATCGAATAGGTTATACTAGTAATATTCTTAAGTTACTTATTAGTACTATAAATAATATAAGTATATAGTATAGTAAAGATAATAAACTACCTATCTGTAAAATCTACCTTAAAAGTAAGTTTACTAATAAAGTAAATAGAGATTCTAATAACTTTAAGAAGTTTAAATATCTTAATTATATTAGTTATAATTTACATAGATCTATTTCTCCAGAAACTTATAATTATTATAAATACTTTATCTTATTTATTAATAAGTATAGTAAATTTATCTGGGGAAAGTTATTCAAAACTAAAAGTTCTAAAGAAGTAACTTTAGCTTTTAAAGAGTTTATTAATATAATAAATAATAATAGTAATAATAAGAGAATTAAAGAAGTTAATATTAATAGGAGCTCTGAATTCTCTAATAATAAAATAAAGGTTATCTATCTGAACAATAGTATTATCTATAATATAAGACCACTCTATACTTATAAACCTAATAGCTTAATTGAAAAAGTTATAAGAACTATTATTAATAAGGTTAGAATCCTTCTCTCTAACTTTAGTTTACCTTTATACCTTTAGGGTTTAGCTATTACTACTTTAATCTATATTTATAATAGAATACTATACTCTTTTATTAGATTTAAAATTCTGTATTAGTTAAAGAAGAAGAAGAAACTTTTTATATCTAATATAAGGATTTAGGATAGTCTCTATTATTATAAAATTAAGAATAAGTATTCTAAAAAACTAAATCTTAAAGCTAAATAGAATACTGTAGTTACTTTTAGCTATAATACTTATTTAGTTTGGAATTTCGAATCTCGAAATACTATTTAGTCCAGAGATATGAATATTCTTGATAACTAATTTAATTCTTAATATAAAGAAGATTTATCTATTTTTAGTAATATTATTATTATTAGGTTTAGTTAATCTATTCAGACTAAGTCTAACTAACTTGGATCTAATAATTCTTCTAAGAATCTAGTTATTAATAATAAGTCTCGTAATAATATTACTAAAGATACTAATTTTTTACTTCCTCCTAATAAAGTAGAAAATAGTAATATAAACTTAGATCCTTCTCTCAATAAGGATTTATATAGTTTATCTATAACTTATCCCAATAGGGTTATAGATATTAAGAACTTTAAAAAGTCTACTATATTTATAGTAATTTCTTTTTTAAATCTAGAATTTAAAAAAGACTATAAATAGTATTTATATAAAGAGAGTATACTCCTCACAGTTAAAGATCTTCTATCTTTACTTCTTTGTACTAACTATAATTAATATAACTATAATATTAGTTTATTTATTAATAAATATAGCAATTTTTATACTGCTTCTTATATTTTATCTGTTAATACTCTTAATAAGCTAAGTACTTTTTCAAATACTATAAGTTCTCAAAATAGTAAGAACTGAATTTAAGCTATAAATAAGGAAGTTAGGTCTATTAAGTCTATAGGAGTTTAAACTATTATATTACTACCTAATTCATCTTTTATTAAAAAGAATAATAATAATATATTAGGAAGTAGATACATTTACAGAATAAAACCTAATATTCAGAATCCTAGTAACTCTATATTTAAAGCTAAATAGGTTACTTAGGGTTTTAACTAGTATTTTAATATTAATTATTTAGAAACCTTTAGTATTACCTATAGGCCTGAAGGTAATAGATATTTACTTATTATATCTGTTTATTATAACTGGATTTTAATCTAGTATAATATTACTACTGCATTTATTTATATAAAAGTAGATAGAAATATATATATTAAGTTACCTACTAGCTATATCTATAATTAAGATTCTAAAAGTTTGGTTTTTAATAATAACTATAAGAATTAGCCTTTTATCTATTTACTTAATAAGGTCTTATATAGGTTAAAACAGAGCCCTAGATTATAGTATTTATATTTTATATTAATTTTATATAACATTGGTTTTAAAGTATCTCCTTATAATAAAGAAGTTTCTATATTTAATATTACTCTTAATAAAAGTAAATATTTAGCTATCCTGGTATGTTATATTAATAATATACTGTTAGAAGCTAATTATTCTATTACTTCTAAGTATATATATAGTAATCTTAAAAAGAATATAAAAATCTAAGATTTAGGAGAACCTAATACTTTCGTAGGTAATAACTTAGTTATTAACAGAAGGAATAAGGTTATAGAAATAAATCAGTTTAAATATACTGATAAAATTCTTACTAGATTTAATAAAAAAGATCTCTATAGTTTTAATATATCTATAAATAATAAATTCAAATTCTTTAAGAATAAGAATAATACTTCTAAGGAAAAAATATTAAAATATTAAAAAGAAGTAGAAGCTTTATTATATTTAGCTTTAAAAACCAGGCTAGACATTACTCTAGTTATTACTACCTACTCTAGAGTTTCTTTAAATCCTTCTAAAAAACATTTTATTACTCTTAATAGAATATAGAGTTACTTGAAAAAGAATCCTAATTATAAGTTAATTTATAACTGTAATAATATTAATATCTTTAATTTATTTAGGTTTATAAACTTAGATTAGGTAAGAGATATTCATAATAGAAAATCCATTTTAGCTTATATATTTTACCTGGATCTTTATAATATTATTAGCTATAATTTAACTAAGTAAAAAATAGTAACTTTATCTACTTATCAAGCTGAGTATATAGCTTTAGTAAATACTGCTAAAGAAGCTATTTACCTATTTAATAACTATAGCTTTATTAATAAATCTTTAGGATTTAAGGTTATTAATAAGCTGATTATCTTTATTAATAACTAATTAGCTAAAAAACTTACTGAAAATGCTGAATTCCATAAAAAAGCTAGGTATATTAATAGTTATTATTATTATGTTAGAGATCTTATAAGAGATAATAAGATAAATTTCTATTACATTAATATAGTTAGGTATATTAAAGGACTCTGATCTGTTGCTAAATTATATGCCTCTTGGGATTCTATTTAGGTAAGTATATCTAACAGTCAGCTTTTAACTTATAAACTCTATAGATAAGCTGAAGTTAAGGAACTATTTAAATAGAGGAAGTCTTAAATAGTAAATATAGTTAGTTAATATAATAGCTAATTAATAGGGAAGGTATATTATAAAGGGAAGGAAGGTATAGGCTTATATTTATTATAATTAGTCTTTAAAAAATTATAATTAGTTATTATATAATATCTATAGTCAGCTGGATATACTTATTACTAGCTATTAATAGTTACTAGCTGTTAACTACTATTAGTAGGTGTTTTCAGCCAGTGGCAGTTACTATATTTAGTTTTATAACTGGAAGGTATACTATAACCCCCCAGTTATAGTTACCTGTCGCAGGCTTTAAACCTACTGCTTTCGCCAAAACGGTAAGAGCCAGCCAGATGTTAAACCACTACGTCAAATAGGTTTATATTAATATAAATAATAATATTGCTGATTTTTTGATAAAGCCTTTAGGCTCAGTTAAATTTAATAATATTGTTAAGAGGATTTTACAGAATAGTCTTAAAAGTAATATTCTGCCCTCTTATAAAGAAAATAATATTAATTATCTATTTTCTGAAGAATAATCTTTTCCTTTTTACCTATATAAGGTTTTAGGCTTTTTAGATTTTTCTTTTCTTTCTTCTTAAAGTTTTTTCCTTTATATGTTTTACAGTTTTAGGTTTTTCAGACTTTTATTTTCTCTATTTTTCTTATATAGTTTTTAGAGTTTTTACTGCCTTTTTAAGCTATAAAAGATATTTATCTTATATACCTTATAGGGGAATATTAAAGTTATAGCTATTTTACTATTACTTTTTTTATTCTAAATACCCTATATTAGGTAAATAAGGGTTAAATATTCTCCTTTACTCTTATAACTTTATATTTTCTATTAATTTTAGTGAATTAATTATTAGAGTTTGGATTATATAATCTATATGAATTATACTCTAAATTAGTTAAACTTTTACTGCAGAAAATTCAATAAATAGATTATATAGTAGCCTATATATTAATAGCTTCCGTTTTCCCGTTATATAAGGTTAATATTTCTGAAAATAAACTCTATTTTAATAGATATATCTAGAAGCTTCCTACTTTTAGTGGAATTAGAACTTCCTATCTTTATTACTACTTCTACTAATATCAGTATTATTTTCAGATATTATTCTGAATTCCCTATTCTTCTGTAATTTAGTAAGTGTTAAATTCCCTTAACCTATTTACTAGTCTTCTATACTAGTTTAACATTCTTTATAGAAGGATTCTTTATAGAAGGGTTATTCTGGTTATTATAACGTATAGGTTACTACAACTGAGGTAGGGGCACTATAGTTACAGCATACAGGGCGCTATAGCTACGCTAATCTTTAGCGCGTTATAGTATTCAAAGCGCTATAGCCACACTAGTATTTTAGTGTTTACGCTACTGTAGTTACAGCGTATAGAGTACTGTGGCTACGCTAAATAACAGCATATTACAGTAAACTAAGTACTGTGGCTACACTAGCATTTAGCTTAGTAGCCTGAGCTTAAATACTACTGGTACTCTGTAAAAAAGTAAACCCTTTATGAAATTGCTATTATATCTTAATAATTACTGAAGGTAAAATAGCAAAAGTAATATACATTTATAGGAAATCTTTTATATAATTTATTTAATTATAGATGTCATTATTATTTCTTTCTATTCGTAAGAGAACGCGATATTGTATATACTAGAATAAATTTAATATCCCCCTATAAGATATATATAAATATATATAGCTTATTTATATATATATAATAAAAACTCCAAAACTTATAAAAATAAAAAGAAGAAATATTAAAGTCAGAAAACCTAAAACCATAAATGTAAAAAAGGAAAGACTTATAATTCTTTATAAAATACTTCTTCTTAAAACTTAGATAAATATTACTTAAAGTTCACAGAGCCTAAAGACTTAGTTAAAATATTGGGTATATTATCTTCCGTACTTATATGAAAAAGAAATATCTTTTTATCTCTAACTAGATCTCTTATAAAGTGAGATCTAATATTAATATATTTTGCTTTTTTAGAAACTTCAGGATTTTCAGCCCGGTTTTATATGGATAAACTATCTATGAAGACTTCCAGTTTATTTATTTTTAAACATCCTAGTTTTATATTTCTAAAAGTATTGTTATTATATAAATATAAAGTTTCTTTAGAAGCATCTAATAAAGCCACATACTTAGCTTTATAAGTAGATAAAGCTACTATTTTTCATTTTATAGAAGAATAACTTATAATATTATTATTTCTTCCTAAATACAAAATATAGGCTGAAGTATACTTTTAATTATTAAGATTTCGTACCTAGTCTGAATCTATATATTCTATTATATATTTTATTGAAAACTTTGTTTTTACAGTTATAGGTAAAACCGTAATTCTTTATCATTATTTAAATAAACCCAAATATCATTAAGGGCTAAAGAATGATTTTTATTAGAATTATGGGTAAATATTAAATAGACTGTAACTACAAAAGTAATATCAGGCCGAGTTTTTAAAGCTAAATATAATATAGGTTCTATTTCTTTCTGAAATCTAAAACTTCAGTTTCTATAGCAGTGTTTTATTTGCAAATAGTTTAAGATTTTTATCCATAGAACTCTTAAACTTATATATATCTTCCTTATTATATTTCTTAATAAGTTTCTCAGTATATTTGTTTTGATGGATAGTAACTATTTGTTTCTTTTAATGTATACTTAAATCGTAATCTAAAAAGGTAGAAGTTTCTCCTAAACTTTGTATTTTTATCTTATCTTTCAGAGAATTATATATATAATCAGCTGGTTTCTAATCTACAGCAGCCAATGATATATTATCTGAGTAGCATGCTAAAATAGCTATATATAGTCTTTTATTTAACATAAAAACCGCTTTATTATGAGGAGAAATAATAAATCCTGAAGAATAAAGATTATTTTCAGATAATTATACTAAAGTCTAGGATTCTATTTTAAACCGTATAAAGCTTTATTTGATAAATAAATCAAGTATAGTTATCATTATTTTTATAAGTATTTATATTTCTATTTATATTAAATTCTAAAGAATTCTTCTGTATATTAAAATAAAAACCAGTTGGTACATGAATGTATATAGGTTTATCAATATCAGCATATATAAAGGCTATAGTAACGTTATATTAATTTACAATCCAACCTAAATAAATAGATAGAATAATAATATATGTCCAACTTTCAGGCCTATAGGTAATACTAAAGGTCTCTAAATAATTAATACCTAAATATTAATTATAGCTCTAAGCTACCTATCTAGCCTTATATATAGTTTATTTTATTATATTATTTATCTTTCATTTCTAAACCTGTCTACCACCTAGTATATCAATATAATTAGTATTAATAGTAGATAAAAGTATAATCTTTCAACCGTCTATAGATTTTATTTGTTCAATTTCTTTTATTATAGTGAGAATCCAGTTTATATATTCAGGAAATTAAAATACTTGAATAAAAGAGGTAGGTTCTTCTACCTTATTTACTGATAAAATATAAGAAGCTTAATTATCTTTATCAGTATTCTTATATAACTTTATATACCTATTTAAAGTTTGACAGTCCAAAATAGTAAAAGTGGTATGCATCTATAGGGAATGTTTTATACAATTTATTCAATAATAAATATCGTTATTATTTCTTTCTGTTCGTAAGAGAACTCGATATTATATATATCAGAATAAATCTAACAATACACAGTCTTGAAATACATAAGCTTAATATAGTAAGTTATAGAATAGTTATATAATGTTTCTCTGAATATCTATAAACTATCTATTACTTATAGTATATAGAATAGTTTTAGAAAAGTTTAGTTTAATAAACTAATATTCTCAATAATAATAATTATAGCTAGATATCTTTATTTCTACCTTGAAATATCTTTGGTTATAAATAGTTATATAGATTTAGAGAGAATTTTAATTCTATTGTCATGGATATAGAAAAACAATAAACTGTAGAATATTTAGCTTCTATAGACCCCCTATTCTATTCTATCTTTAAGATATTTATAAAATCTCTTAACTTTAGAACTATAGTAGTTACTTTTAGTTATATATATTAAGCTTTAGCTTTACTAAGACTCTTACTAAGTATTACTATAAGGTTTTATATATCTATAAAGTTAAGTATTAGATACCAGAAGTAAAATATGTTATAATAATAGGTAATTGTATTACTATTTAAACTATTTATAAGTTAGTATTAGTATAAATAATGCTACTTAGTATAATTTGTAGTTAGAGCTATTTATAAAGTAAAGAGCTAAGGTAGAAAGTAAAAGTAATTAAACAAGAATATAAACATCGAAAGTTAATAAAGAAGAAGATATTAGTTATTTAGTATACAAAACCTTACTAGAATATAAATATATATATATTACTATAGCTATAGTAAATTTAACTTTAAACTATCTAGAGTTTAGGTAAACTAGTTAGTATAATGGAAAAGCTAAAGTTATACTCTATAGAATAATTTATTTACTAATAATTATAGTAGAAAGTAAGCTATCAGCATGTTTTATAGTAAACTATAGAATAATTAAAGAATTTTAATTCAAAAGATTATAAGCTATATTATTTATTAGAGTATGTAAAGATGTTTAATTAAAATCTTATATAATAAAGCAGTAGGTTTAGTAGTAATATCTATAATTCTAAATCTCTCTAGTAATTATATAGTTCTATATTTATTAGAAGCTATACAGATTCCAGAAGACGTTTGATTCTATAATAAGAAATATAGAAGATAACTAAAATATAGAATACTTTAATCTTATAATAACTTCATTATATTCTATTTTGAGAGGATTTGAAATATTCTTAACTCTTTTACCTTAATAAGTAACTCTAGATATATGTATTAAACTCCAGCCTTATTGAAGCTCTTACTATATAAAGTATTACTATAACGTGTTTTACTACTATAAGGTAAAATATCAGAACTAGAAAAATAATTATTGATAATAATAGATAATTTAGATATTAGATAAACTAACTATAAAGTAGTATTGATATAAATACTATTAATAAGTATAATATGTATTTGAAATTATATGGAGTAAAGTAGATAACTATAAAGTTATTCTCTAACATCTTATTTATATCATTATATACTTTCTTTATTACTTTCTCTATAGAAGTTATATTATAAGTATATATTATAATCTTCTTAACTAATATAATATTAATAATAAATACCTTCTCTAATTATAGAGTAGCTACTTTGTATTTCTCTGGAATATATCTTATTAACCAGTATTTATTTACTGATTGTAAGTATACTTAGTATTTATCCTATATATTTCTATCTTATACCTTCTTATAGAATTATCCTAAGGTAATATTATTAATTTATATATATTTCAGATCAAGTAGTTAGAGGTAATCAAAATATCAGTATCACTCTTATTTATTATATATATAATCTGTAAGAAGTTAATTATAAGTTATGATATAATTGTCTTTTTATTTCAACTATCATTTTTAGGTTCTAAATATCTCTATTATTTATTTATATAGTTTATTTACAGTTAGCTTAGCTTTATTAATAATATTATAAAGTATATTAATTATATAATATATTTAGTATATAATTTTATATCTCTCTTCATTAATCTTCTTTTATATATCCTATAGACTTAAATAGATATATTAAAGTAGATTAACTTATATTAATACTATCCTAAATATTTTAACTATATTAATATATATATATATATATATATATATATATATATATATATATATATATATATATTTTGTGAT